>JAUJYV010001665.1:0-16234 GCA_033995625.1 Ophyiulus pilosus
AAATTTCGCTCGCTCGACAGCTCGTATCTCAAATATCTCGTATGTCAGGGCACTCGTATCTCGAGGTACCACTGTATAGTCAACACACTCAAACCTGTTTTGGGGAAGAAATTATGGAATAAGAGTTTCATAGATTCTTAAAATTCATGCTTAAAGTAACTTTTGAAGTTGCTTGTCATGTCAATAGAGAGTTTGACCCAGTTAATTAACTGTACATCATGCACACTCATGACATTCATTTAGTTCATTGGGTAGTTAAGACCGTGGCTTCTTCCTTCCCCACGTTAACGTTAAGGTTAACGTTAAAGCGTTGGCTGGCTCAAACTCTCTAATGTTTCATCCGCACGTGTAAGATGGAGTCCCCGAATTACATTTATATACGAGAATAGAGAGTTTGAGCCAGCCAACGCCTTAACGTTAACCTTAACGTTAGAGGCGGGAAGGGAGGAGCCACGGAAATATCCAATGAACTAACTGAACGTCATGAGTACGCATGCGAAGTTCTCTCTTCCCGCTGCTAACGTTAAGGTCAGTAAAGACGTGTGGCATGCTAAAACTGGCATGCCATACGTCTGATACGAAAATTACGCCCAGTAAAACCTAACTAAACACTTTAAAAACATTACTAAACCCAATAAAATATTACCACCATTGAAAATATAAAAAATAATTAAAATAAAATTACAGAATAATGTATATTGAAAGATGAGTTATGTGAACATTGAACAATTGTTTCAAAATTTTTAAAAGTTTAATAATACCTGTATATTGCTTCTTTTTCTTAATTTTTAGCCTAATTATTAATCGTGTATTAACAACTAATGCAAATTTATAACTTTCAGAATCACTGTGTATAGCAGTGGTTTTCAGAGGGTAAAAAATTAGCTTCTATATAATATAGGGTCTACAAACTATTAACAAATACCTGTAAACAATTACACTAAACTACTCACATAATTCAGAAGGGTACGTGTAGGTTGCTCATAAATTAGTCATCCCTAAATATGCCTTAATAAATTCATATAATGGAGTTAATAATTTATGAATACACTATACATTATTATACATAGAAACTATAGCTTGTGGCACATTGCGAAGCCATTGCAAATGTTTCACATTTTTGTGAAACATCCAGTCCGTCATACGTGTATAGTATAATGAATTATTCAAAATTTATTCATACTTAAGAGTATTTGGTCTGCCATTATACGGAATTAAAACACTTGATGAGTGGTAAATTTGCAGGAATCATTTAGAAAACTTATTTTGCCTTAAGGATTTGCTACAGAATCTAAATTGAGTTTCCTTGATTTATGAACTTGTTGCTTGAGCTATAATAATAAGTTAACATAAACCTGCAGAATACAACCGTGATATTAAGGGACTTTAAAAATACATTATCCTAGGGGCACAATTAATCCAGCAAATAATATTTCTTTTTAGTAATTAATAAAATGTATGTCTTAATTTAGTTCAATTGTTTCCCTAAACCATACTGGAAGCACAAACAAACAAAGTTTAAATGTTTTCGTTGGTTTATACTGCATACTATACAAATATATATACTGTGAATTAGCAATTCATGAAATTGTTGGATTTTGGAGTTGGAAACAGTTTGGTTTCGAACCCACAACATGTACTGGAATACTGGAGTCATCCTGGAATGTGTATTAACCAGCTTTCAACACCATGGATTTGAAATTTAACGCTGGCGTCAGTATTTATGAAGTGATGCAAATTAAGGGATATACAATCTCCAAAAACCTTTCAAAAACGATTAACCTTTCGATGATCCCACGTTTCGGATATAGCCAATTAATCCTCCAACGTTCCATCCCATACAAATTTTATATCCTTATTACGTTTAATTATATGCATTACAATTGCGCGGGAGAGGCTCGTCACGATTTAATATTCTGATGCAAATAAACTGGCCAACTTGTTTGCATTTTATTGCCAAATCCATACAATTTAGCTTTATTGTAGCTTCACGACTTGTTATATTTACTTCAACAAGATAGAACACACCTTACACACCTTGTAGAGATTGCAGGTGGCGCCACTATATCTCAAACATGGCGACTTAAATAGGCAGTATCAAATTTGATTTCCATTTATCATCGTTCAAAAGTGGTAAATATTTGTTAGCATTTCCTCATACTGTAATACGAACTGAGTGAATCAAATTCCTCTAATACTCCATCGGCAAAAGTCAAAGTTACCGTGTATCACAAGTGTGACATCAGCAAACACGTGATTGGGGTTACAAAACAGTGTAACCCATGCATATATCATTGATTTATTACAGTATATACAATGCGTAAATATTTACACTATAGCCTCGCAAACGCATTAATAAGGCAAGCGTGCGTATAGTATTTACTGATCTTTTTCAGAAAAAAAAACTTGGGAACGATTTTGTCACCAGCAGTTAACCTACATCGTGATGCATTGTACAGAACGTCACAAAACATAGTTGCAAATAAATACTGCCATCAAACACACTCCAAATCTAAAGTTCAGCAATTGAAAATTAAGATGAAGGGGGTTTGAAACCCACCCTTTTATTTTATTGAAGTGGCTCCTCAAATAAGGAAATTACTTATTTTCACTTTCGAATTGATGATACCTCTTTCAAAACAAGATATTAGACATTTATCATTCATAGATTAGATTATGAAAAAAGTTCCCTATGGCATATTAATCATAGTAAAAATATATACCAGAAAGCGTGTACCAGTAATCTTAGCTCCAGTTTAAATATAAAGAGATGAAACAAGACACTGCAGTTGTCCTTATAAAAATAATCATCTCGTTATACATCAGAAAAGTGATGGTAATTCATTGTATATGGGCTCAGCCAGTTGGATATATTCTATAATAGCGTTTGTCCATTATATAGATGTCAGTAATTTTGAACCGTCCACTTCCAGCTTGTTCCAACCCTTCCAAAAAAGCTTGGATCCAGGATCTTGTCCTGGATAGAGGACAAAAGGTAACAGTAAAATGCGCAAACTGATATGGTTACCCTAGCTGTCACATCACTCGTTTTACTTTCTGCACCGATTGGCCTGATTGTGACTTTCCCAAACTTTCACTCTTTAGTACTCATTTCAGGCTGACCAATATCTAATACATCTTTGAAATCCTGTCCCACGTGAATCAATATTAAGTTAACGCTGTTGTCCCACTTTTCAATGATCCGATGGAATCGATCAATGAAGGCCATCGTTTAACAATATAGGTCTGTACTTTTGATTTTATCAATGGATATTTAAATCCACCTCCTGACTCATTTCCTTCCTTTACAGAACCAGCTTCCGGACCACATTCACTGCTTTCTACGACGCATATGCTTATGGTAAACTAGTTCCCAAACATAAGCAATTTTCCAGTATTTGCAAAAGCGGTGATTGTTCCTTGTGTTTTCGCGGCTTCTTTTTGGGTATACACAACGAGATGTATACTATGCCACGCAACAACTATCGAAAATAAACATATTTTTATAGGCCAAACCTGCGTATATTATACAGTAAAAATCTGCAACACGTCAAAGTTGAAGTTGAACGATCAAACCCAACTGAAATAACGAATTCAGAATGGTCACTTTGGTGTCCTGGAACGTTCAACGGATTTAGAATACCATAATTAGTATAATTGGGGGACTATACAGAATCTCCCCATTTCCAGTCTCTATAGTTTATAGTTTAGTGACATGTCTCTACCAACAAGTGTTACTTCTTGTCAATTCCTGACATTTTTCGCATGCCAAGTGCGAACAGTCTATATCCCAGTCTTGTCACTCGTCACACATATCTCATTCATGTTTCATATTTTAAACCTGTTCTCATTTTTTGTGGCATTTTTTTTTGTCGCGGTTTCTATGAAGATGGATTGTGATACGATTCTCCATTTTTTGACATGTTTCACATCTTCGATATTTTAATTGAAGTCTACACGTGCAAGGAGCCATGTACATGAAGAGGAGGAGGTTGGGATGAGGGGGTGATAGAAATTTGTGATATTTTCTGATCCCCCCCATACATATATTTCAAGATGCCAAGTCACACAGTTTAAGGATAAAGATATTTTGCTTACCTAATATTTATAAAATAAACTGACATGGTATTGTAATATACCGAAGCCATCGAATCACTGAAGGCAGCTACAATTGGGCGACACTTGTCTTCAATCAAAGTAAACAACCATTTTTTTAATTATTGAACAAATCAGTTTAATCGCGTATATCTAAAGGCCAGGGAGCAATTAAGAAATAAATCAAAGCCTATGAGATCATTACGCCTACTTTTATCGGTTCATTACTGTCTTGCGCAAAATAATTAACGTCTATTCGCGATGAGTGCAATTTACCAAACGTCAATAGATGTGTGTCAATACGGAAATTTCCCAGATTTTATTCGTTTATTTATTAAAGTGCATGGCGTGCCCGGAAAGGGAAAACAATTCCTGTGACCTTTCATGAACCTTATACAATTAAGGTACCTTCACGTAATGAAATTATTAATATATCGTGATAACAGTAAGGGGCCATTCAAAAAGGACGTCCTCAAGAGGTGGTAGGGGAGTCTGCTGGCATGTGGACAAGGGGGCCATTTTGGACGTCCACTAATGATGTTATTTTTCAGTTTTTGGCTTTTCTGTTTACTTAAGTTTTAAAGATCAGTGAAAGGGACACCAAAAGAAATGTGTGCCCAGTCCCAAATGTACTTTAATTTTTGAAACCTCTTGAGAGTTGGGTATTACGCCTAAATTTGTATTAAATACCAATGTTATGATTTTATGCAGATTTTCATGTGATTTTGCATGGAGTCCTCAAAATACGATTAAAATACAGCACAAGTAAGTATTATAGCAAAATGTTTACGTTTTTGAATCTGGCCTTCGTATACATCTTACGACATCTGTTTAGTGTTTTTACAGCAAAAGAGCAATATCAATTTGGCAGTAGGGCGCCTTGTTTAGTATGCTTTCGTGTTTTGTTTTGTTTTTCTTCTCCTTGATTGAATGCCACGATAATTTTAACAACGATAAATAAAAAATAAATAATGGCTGGTTTGTTGAACAGACTAGGAAAAAACCCCAATAAAACCAGATGGGGGAACACTGGTCCCTCTCGCTCATTACTCCACATTTTCAATTTTTAATGAGATACTCTACATATGCCAAATTAGCATTTTATGACCTTTATTAAACGCATCGCCATTAAAATAATGGACACATTAGATGAATAATGCCCCTGCTTAATTGCGGGTTACCTGAACGATTAGCATACGCAACGAGTGATTGAGCTACCAACCTAAATGCACTTTTATGATTCCTTGAGGGATTAGGCCCACCCCCAACCCCTTAAACAAACCCTCGTCTCCCCAAACTTAACTTCAGGCTGTCGGGCCAATGTCCTTAACCCTCAAATTGGGAACCAGTCCAGTTTTCTTTTCCCCATACCTTGCCCTTTAAAGTAACAACTTTCGAACGTTTTGTTAGTACATTTTTTTGCATTGTTTTACTCGCATCTTGATGACTGATGGTTTGTACGCTGTAGCTTAATTAGGATTTTCGTTAAAAAAAACTAGTTTCGATGAAAACAAGGAATCATTCAACACAAACGTCAAGAACTCGAAGTTAAATATTTTGTATCGAAACAACAACTATACGAAGCTCTTTCTAATTTTCAGGGACCTTTATTTTAGGAAAAATGTCCTAATTATATCTAATGCAATGGATGCCATTACCAATTCAAATTATTCAGAATGTAATTTTGTAAATACAAAGGCTTTTGATATATTTTGTAAAATCCTATAAGTGTTCAAAATAGAATTTAATATTGAAAATCTGTTGTAATGGTAACCAAATAAATTTTAATTCAAATTAAGTTTCAAGGCGTCTTTTCTAAGATATTATCAGCTAAATAAATCACCAAAAATATCACTTGCTGGTGACGCAAAATTTCAAATGCTGACCATCAAAAGTTCTCTTGATGTTGTATCACATCCACAGTTGTTAACAACATCTAAACAAGACGACCCACATAACGACACCATTCTTTTATCTTGGTTGCCAGTGAGCAGTTTACATTACGGGTTCGTTTAGATAACACTCATTTTCATGCCGAGGCAAGAAAAAGAAAGAAGTTGAGCACACACTTTTGATTTATTACCTTAGTCACTATAAACATGGAACAGTGGGACTATAAGTTAAGTTTATGTCCTATTTTAAAGTACATCCACTGTTGGATCATCGACGCAGGCATTCAGCTGCTGTTCTTGGGTTACACAGATAACTTGTAAAGTAGGACAAGTGACGGGTTTGGCCAGGCACAATATCATTTGCTGTACTTAAATTTAAGATAGTGAGGCAATACACCTGTATTTAGGTGGTAGTACATCATCATCAAAATTAACGTCACTATAGGACAGTCAAGTTCAGTAAATAAACGATTGGGGAATTTAGAACCAACTGACCATTAATATTCCCTGATATGGGTATCGTACAGAAGTACAATCGTATAATGCAAAATACCATCAACACCTCTCTATAATGATACAGAGTTGAATACATTTGCGTTAACCTGGACCTTTAAGGGGCCATTTCAAAAGGACATCACCGAAATTCCTTCCAAAATTGACCCCCACCTCATAGACGTCCTTAATATTTTTGAATTGTAAGGTGTCCAGAAAATGTATTGATACATACAAAGGTCCATCCTATAAATTTTCAAGCCCTCGGATCGCTGCCAATCCCACGCCATTTTTCCAGATTTTTCTGATTAACGGAAATTTCTTGACCTCTAATGGAAATTCCAGCATAAAATTTGTGTTTAACAAAAATTTAGGCATAATACCCAACTTTCCCGAGATTTCAAAAATTAAAGTTCATTTGGGACTGGGCACACATTTCTTCTGGTGTCCCTTTCCACTTTCACTGATCTTTAAAACTTAAACAGAAAAACCAAAAAACTCAAAAATAACATCATTAGTAGACGTCCAAAATGGCTTCTCCCCTCCCTCCCCACATGTTGTCCACATGCCAGCAGACCCCCCCCCCCATACCCCCTCTTGAGGACGTCCTTTTCGAATGGCTCCTTAGTGGACCGACATGTAATGCCATAGTAGATATATCATTTTTATATAAACCATGCATGTTTTTATGCATGAGTACTGCATATAAAACTGCTGAAAGTAATGCCATTATTCGCCTCCACACCCCATGCTGCACAAAGTCTAATCACAAATGAAACCTTTTCCTCCAGCTATATACAACTGGCTTTTTGTTACGAGCTTAGCAACCTTGTGTTAATATCTTTAGTTATTACAGTCGTAGCTAACTTGAAAGACACTGAAAACAGTATGAAATCTTTCCACGAGATCCCCAGGCGTAATAATTACGTACTCCCACGAGCCCTTTTAATTAACAAGCCTTCGGTGTGCAAATTATACGTATTTGAAGCGACAAATTAAAGACAACCGTGACAAACCTGGCAACAAACTGCATCCACACCAAGGTGTTGCATTTGGCATTTTGCCTTGAGTGTATGTAGGAAGACAAGTTTAAGCCTGGCTCTCACTTAAGCACGTGATTTATAATACGTAAACACGTATTAGTCAGACGTTGTGGCAATTGCTGCAGGAAAGTTTTCCCATAAACTAAGAAAGGTTGCGGGGCCTACGTGCCACAGCACAAAATAATCGAAAATAAACCATAACGTCATTCACAAAATTAGCATAAAAGTGCGAATATGGAATAGGGTAAACAATGGTGGCAGCACCTTATTTCAAACCAACCAACATCATTGTCCTTCTTTTGAAGCGTGGGGGAATTTCCTTTAGATGAATCGCTCTCAGGGGCACAATTAAACCTCAAATTATAATAATAAGATAATTTCTATGCGCCAGCATACTGTAGACCAGTTCAAATTTATTAACGATTTGTCATGTACGATGACATCAGAACTTGACACCTCACTCGAGGATCTTTCACAAAGTTTGTCCTTAAAAAACATCTCCAATTTCATACAAAATATAACCCAAGGATTAATTAATAGACAAGGATATGTCCAGACCCTTGAGGTATACTGATAAGGATATTCTTGTGGATAGTCGAGGGGCACTGTGAAAGCAAAACTGACCACTGGCTAAAATAGGTTATATCCCAACATCAATGTTGGTGACGTCACAGCAAAGCACTTAAGTATAAAAGCCCTTCGCAAACATTAGTCCCAAACACTCGAACCGTAATTAGGTCTATAAAACGCTATGTAAGCGAGCAATCACTCATAGCTTGGCTGCTATGAACGTTTGCCTTCGTTTTAGGGGTTTGGGAGTGAGGACAAACAGAGTCACGTGGCTTCCGTTGCAAGATGGCGCCGTTTCCGGAACGGAAATGCAAGAATGTGAGCTCCGCAAACGTGTCCCCAACATTTCAATAGTCGAAATTTGATTTGTTCACAATTAACCTCGAAACCAGATGCCTGTTTCCCAATCTTGGACATGTTTGTCTATGAAACGTGGCCGTTTAGCATTTCCCCAAAGTAAACACTCGTTTTGAAATGTGATATAGATTGAAATTATGTTTTGTCTATCAGCGAAACTGACCGTAATCCAACATGTTGTTTTGTAGTATTTCCAGAGTGTCTCTTTGAGTTTTAATTACACTTTTCTAGTATTACCTTTGATGAATTATTTGCCTAATTATGTTTCTAGAAAGATTCAATTGCAACTTGTAGATATCAAGTAGCAATTTCGCCTACATGTATTCGTTTAGACAGCAACACCATTTTGTAATCAATTTCTTGGAAATTGTGCGTATATTTCCTTATATTGCATGGATGGATGGATGGGGGCGTTTGGGTCGTATTACGGCCCAATTGCCTATACTATGTATATGCCATTCTTCTCCATTTATAAAACAAAAGGCAAACACATTAGCCTAGAAACACCCAGACAGCTAAAGGGATACAAGCTACATATTGCTTATTGTAATTTGTTTATTATTTAAGATTGATCGTACTTAAAACTAGAGATAAGTTTTATAAATAAAACTATTTTAAATAAATGTCTAGTGGCTCGATCACGTTCTAAAAAAAGTGCTAGGAAATGACGTAAGTATCTTAAAATACTTCCACCTCTGCTAAAAATGCCACCTCGAAACCCATATTCAGTGATCGCATCATTTTTATTGCTTTTTTAATATTTTTCTATCAGAAAACAAAAGACGTTTAAAACAACAATTGAACCACCCTCAGACTGACCAGGTTTAAGCGCATTCCTAGAAGTGCTAAACGGAAAATTCAACGAATTCTCGGGTCGTTTGAACAGGAGTCACGAGGTGAATACAAATGCGACATGCAAATTCAGTAAAGGTTGCTTTGTTTGTCCCATTTCGTGTACATACACAATAATCAAAAAGTCTAAGGCTAACCAAAATATTTAATCGTGATACTGTAAGCTAAAAGGTAATTAAATTCTAGCTTAAGTGCAACCCTTTCAATTTTCTATGTAATTTATAATTTAGATTTGGTGGCAGGATTTACATAGATAAAATAAAACTGCCAATGAACTGCAATGGTTTGGGCCAATTCCGTTTCAGCACCACCAGGTGGCTTATGGGCCTTGGTGCTTAGACAGTTTGAGCATGCCAACGTCTTTATACTTGCTTTAACTTTAAAGGCGAGAATGGAGGAGCCACGCATTGAACTACCCAATGAAATAACTGAACGTAATGGATGCGCATGCGTGGTTCTTCCCTTCCCGCCAGTAAAGTTGATTATAAAGACGTTGGAATTCTAAAACTGTCTAATAATGAGAGAAAAATGTGACTCAAGCTTTATTCTTGATACGGGAAGACGTGTAAATTAAAATCACGTGATGTTGTTTACATTAAGATGCATGTTACAACTACAATGTTTTCAAGTTGCAAACGAGGTATTAAATGATGTCTTATGAAATTTTACCGGATTAAACCCTTCACATTTTTGTTCATCAAACTAAACCGTTACAGAAAAAATTGCAACAATTTCGCAAGATGGCGCTTCAGTCCCTGCAAGGGTTATCGTACTTTGAAAAATTCCACGTACTAGCCACTGGGTGAAATTTCTTCGTATTGTTTTCAGAAAACCATCGGAAATCTTGCAATGAATTCGTGTTAATTGAATTATAATTAAACTTTGACAAAGAACGACTTCCTCGCAATGACTTCCCAAACCTGGATGTGGGTGAAAACTCAGTTGTTTATTTATTCAATCCAACCGGAACTCGTATACATGTATGCACATTGCCTTCAGCAGCTCCCCCCACATTTTTTTTGTTACCTAATAAAAATCCGCCCCCACCCAAGAAGTAGTACAAAAAACAAATGAACAGTCATCACTTTTGGCACCCTGAATTGTCTTTTATAATTTTATTTGTCACAACCCACGTCAGTCTATTATTAGCCTTCATAAAACATCGCACTTTCTTTTTTCGCGAATGATGAGGTCATCCCATAACTCAATTAATCATCGATTAAATTAACACGCCGTTAAAGTGGGAGTGGATACAGCATCAGTTTTAATCTGGTGCACAAGTCACGTATTCTACGATATATACTGTATGAGCCTTAAGTAGGCCGGGAGACCCACCCCTGCTGCAAATGCTAAATGTGTAATTTATGGTAAAATCCAGGAATTTGAAAGCGAATCTCTGCTGTTGAGATAGGAAACTATCGCTTCTGAAATTTGTATATTTATGCTGTGTTTGAAAAGCGGATTTAGGGTTATGTACGAACGAAACGTTTCACTGAGTTGACAGATTGAGCGCGTTTGCATTTTTTTTTGGTAAAATATATACTCGGTAAACATTTTCTGAACTTACCAAATTTGGTAAAAATCCATGCAAAATATTCCAAGAAAATTATTTCATGAATCAATTCAAACAGAAAATTTGAATTTGTACATAAGGATTAAGGAATCATTGAGTAGTAAATGGGACAACCATAGATAGCGCTTCCGAGCATGCGACATTCAACTATAACGTTATAAATTTTTAAATGGATTTATCAAAAACTTTGCTTGCAAGTAATTTTCAAAGTTTCATATTTGAATTTTAAAATCAGCAATGTAACGAATGACACATGGCATCAGAAGGGTATATTGAACGTTATCCATAAAATTGTGTGACACCATTTGCGGAAGATCCCTCTAAATGTTGACCCTTGATGAGAAAAGAAGACGATTTTACATTTGTTGACATTAACATCCGGTAATTGAATTTACGATTACAGCACAAGATAATTCAGGCTTATATGCCAATTAATAATCCATATTTAGTACATGCTCCGTGCTGATGATAACCCGAATTCACATCAATATAAAGGATAAGTATCTGCAAATTAAGAGAATACTGAAGTGGACCTTGCCTAAAAATTGTTTATGAGCTTCGTCGACTCGTAAACAAAACACTTCCTCACAAAAACAGGGTAAAAACTTTCAGCTTTTTTTCCCTTGATTTCTCAACTTTAATAGATAATTGCAATCCGTGCTGGACCCCAAATCGACATCGTAAAAGCACTATATGAACTATGAGTCACATCCGAGATGCTGTAACATTTGAACTCCACCTAACACCAAATCTATGTTAAATAAAATTAAGTTACCATAACTTTATACTGAAGAATTTTCACAAACTTTCAACACTATCATCTCCAGAACAACAGATGACTTGGTAAATCACGTAATTTGAGCTTTATGAGATGCACAACTATGACAAAACGTGATCTTTGAATTTGTAGCCTATAAGATTCCATGACTGAGAAACTGGAATTGCAATAATGGCATGGCACATTTAAGTTTACTGTGCAGAATGCATCATAGATGGCGCTGGCTTATATTGAACTTATATTGAGCAATAAATTCAATAGCCCCTACAGCATAATTGTGAAAAGCTCGAATTTCCAAATTTTCCATGATAATTTATGGATCTCCCATGGCCAAGTCAATTGACCAAAAACTGCTTAATTACTAGCGGTCTTGCGACCCCACCAGCCGTAAATCACCAAAATATCCTTCACACGCATCCATGCAAGCCTGAGATTTGGAGAAAGTCATGAATGTATGAAAGTCTCGTATCGTTGCCTGAATCTAGACGGAAATCGCCTACTAAGATAGCCAGCTAGTGGCCTACAAACACTGTCCTCCATTCCCAGCGCGTGGAAAGTAATTCAAAATTAATTACGGGGAAACGTTTTCATATCCTTCGTTGGTCCTCTCTGAGGAATTCGGGTTTATTGGGTTATACTTTGGTATTCCTCTCGAATGTCAGCCCCCTGGGAAACACAAAAACAACAACAACAACAATGAGGTACAAGTTCCTACTTTTGCATAACCCTAGACTCTAACCCCCCATCCCCATACAAAATATTTACTTTTCAGAGCTGAAAGGGGTAAAATGAAAAAAAAGGCGCAAATTGGAACTATGCCTCAGCTCGTGGAAATGTTTACGAGTCCAGACATGCTTAAGTGGCAGCAGCAGCCCATTGGAGGGAGGGCTTTTCTTCCTACAAAACCCGGAACAGAACAGGATGTGTGAGCCTATTTATTGCGAGTGTACTAGCACATAAACTCGGGGATCCTGGAAGAGTGCCCAACACGTAGGGTGCACCTGTTTTCAACACTGTTCATATAATGAAACTGGGTCTGGTTGGCCCCCCCCCCCACGCCATTGCCACTGTCACATTGACGGTGGATTTTATGCAAATTCATTTTATGGAAATAAAGGTATAGGACATCTGAGTGTGGGTGAAATTTGTATGAAAACTAGGCTTTATTGTTGAGATATGATAATAGAGAATCTTGGGTGGCACACTATGACAAGGTTTTGATGGCGCCCAGGTGAAATTACAAATGGTGCCCCTCGAAAACTGCTGTTGGATTCTTATATTGGTACTCAAATTGGTTAACTATGACACCGGATACAAACTAATGTAAGCAAAACGGACTTTTCATATATTACTGTTAAATTAATGAGAATCGAAATATAGGTTGCAGTACACTAATTAATTTTCAACACGTCCAACTTCATTACGTATGCAAACCGAGATACGATTCTGATCTTAATTCCGCAAAAAAAATTGTTTGTCTTGTGAAACTACTAAACCATAAATGAATCACTTTTAATTACTATACTTGTAAAAACTTCACTAGTTATTTTAGGTTGATTTTATCATTCCAAGCACGGAAGCTATGGAAATTTATAACTACTACACAAAAAATCCATAATGACCCTGTATATGTTAACCATAAAAGTTGCGTCCTTGCCCATATCCAATTGGTATACTACGATGGACATATCAGAACTTCACCTTTGTCTAGATATATAATTAATTTTTAGATATTTTTAGTAGTTTAGACCTTTATTTTAGATACAGAACTAGTCCATCTAAGGTATGCATAGACATCTCATATTTGGTCATATACACCTTTTAAAACCGATATCACTGAAGCCGATATTCTTTTTCAAAAACTTTCATTTTTCAGAAATTCTATTATAGGATTTAGTCTAACGACATCTGGCGTTTTACAACGAATTACACCAATTTACCGTGAAAACAGCCAACATTTGGTGGCCCATACGATAAAATTAGGGTCCGAACTCTGGATCCGGGAGCGCATGCTTCCCCCCAGCCTGTTAATAAGCACTGACCCTCGCATGGGGTCAGCAATCGCCCTCATCAGCCCCCCAACAGGGCCATTGTCATTTCTCCGGATCCCCCTTTTCGTAATGAAATAAGTTCAATTGGGAGCTAATGCGGGGTCAGAAAGGGACGGAGGGCGGGCGTCCCAGTGCTAATTAGCAAGCCTGGCTAATTGCATTTGGCGTTGTCCGAGGTGCTCGACACGACGATAAAAGGGAAACGTGATGCTCGAACATCAAGATGCAATTTGCGACTTTGTTCTGCCGTGGATCATTTGCTTAAAAACGTATTGATATGGCAACTGCGTTTACTTTTAAACCGGTTTAAATTTTATAATTGTATTACAGGGGCCGTCCATAAACGGCGTTTTTCACGAATTTCGTATAAATTCCTGCATTGCACACTAAATAAATACGGTGCATTTTGAAACCATAAAGGTTTTTAGACTTGTCACAAATATTAGACGTAGTATGTTGAATTGAATTGAATTCAGCTATTATTGGGTAATAAGCAAAAAGGTATACAAGGTGTTTTGAAATAAACTTTTGTTTAACGGTTTTAGTACGAATATTAGCATGCACAATTTGAAACTAAAGCTCACAATTTTTTGGACGAAAAACTACGAAATACTCATGATGTGTACGAGGAAGATGAGCATTTGCTCAAGAACAAACAAATGAAATTAGAGCATATGTAAGGGTCAAACAGTCGTGAGAGTGAATCATAAATACACAAGTGCAAAAAAATCGACTCACCTGCATGAATCAAGTAAAAATGTGTTTTTCTCAGCAACCAAATGTCCGATTTCAAATCGGAAAAATGTGTTTTGTAGACAATTTATTCCTCTTTATAATTCGCCTAATTTGCATAAAATTCCTGATGAATTCTTGAGGGTGGAAATGTTGAACTTAAAGCAACCCAAATTTGCATTATTTATGCCATATGCATTGTTGTGCCTCTGTGACTGTAAATGTATGTGAATGTAATTTGATTTTCAGAGCTTAATGAACACATAGTCAGACATACAAATTGTTAATTAATGGTTTCTCGATAAAATGACCACTCCACCAGAAGTAACCGCACAAGTTGTAGCGTCAGAGACTTGTGGCTCGCCAACTCAATATAAACAAGAATAAATTGTCTACAAAACATATTTTTACTTGATTCATGCAGGCGAGTCGATTTTTTTGCACTTTAAGTGTATTAAAATACGAGGAGAATTTGAATAATTTTTAAATACCCGTACTGTAGGTCGATCCGTAGTTCAAATATTTCATCGTTTCTATAGCATGACTTTAGGAGGACTATAAAACATCTCAAAAACTACACAACGATAATGCAAAAATCTTCCTCAAATTCAAGCATACAATGAATTACAACTTTGATCTAACCCAATTAACCGAAGTTTCGTCGATTTTTTAAATGTTATTTCCACGGGCATTTTTTGTGGGCCACCCTGCGGCGTGATCAGACCATGACGACGAACGACGAGACACGCTGGCGATTGCGGTGCGTAGGTGTTGTTTATGGCGCTTCCGTCCTGGACCAATGGGAAGACCGGACGGCCACGTGCTTTTCTACGTCGCGCTCGACACCGCAACACGCAGCCACAACCATCGCCGGCTCACACTCGGTTCGTCGCTCGTCGACGTAGGTTCTACTCGTTACCTACAACGTGTGTTTACAATACGCGACAACAATACCAGCAAACATAACAATTATGTGGATATAACCTTTGGAACCGAGACGAATAAACAACGAAAAACCGCATACAAAAAAAAAGTGACCGAAAATCGAAGCAGGTGTTCGTTGAAGATGAAGGCGTTGCTGGGTTTGCAACTCGTGGGATTTTTGGCTCTGTTGGTGACACCCTGTAGTGGGGTGGTGACCATCGAGAAGAACGGATACAAAGGCGTGGTGGTGGCCATCCAGAAAGATGTGCCTTACAACCCGGACTTAGTCCAAAAAATCAAGGTAGGTTCTCCCTCAAATCATCCAGATTGTCAGTTTTGACCACTGTATCATAAAAGTCACCGCATGCTATTAATCATCTTCGCACCTCTCTAGTCTTAACTCATGAAGTGTCGAACGCTTTCATTACATGCATCTATACATGTAAAATCTGCAACACTTTATCCACTCATAATGTGTTCCAAGTTAAACTGGCCCAGCCATTTGCGAAGAACATTTGTGTACATGTTTCCAGAACGCTTTAAAGCACTCGTATAGGTGTTCTGAGAATACATAAAAAATGTCCCTGAAATCCCTCAAATCCGGTCCTTCAGAACGTTTTCAATTGAAACACATTCAGTTACATATTTTGACCACAGCAAGTTCCAAACATCTGTGAAGCAATTTTTTGTACATGTTTTCAGAACGCTTTAAAGCACTGGATAGGTGTTCTGAAAATACATCAAAAATGTTCCTGAAATCCCTCAAGAACGTTTTCAATTGAAACACATTCAGTTACTTATTTTGACCACAGCAAGTTCCAAACATCTGTGAAGCAATTTTTTGTACATGTTTTCAGAACGCTTTAAAGCACTGG
>JAUJYV010001666.1:0-16226 GCA_033995625.1 Ophyiulus pilosus
AAAGTACACTATGCGATTCATTTAAAGCACCAATCATTACATCACTAAACCCGATCATATGCTTAGAATGCCTAGTTAGGAAAATAAGCTGACCAATCCTACCTTTAGGGCACTATTCGAGCCTTTTATAATCTTCCCGTTCATATTCTCCAGCGCATCCGCCGCTTGTGACGTCTTTGCAAACTTGATGTAAGTCACACCTGGAAGAAAAACTGTAGTTAAAGCTACTAATCGACCACATGTAGAATTAAACACGTTTACCTAACGGCGATAAGAGCAGTACGGAAAACAATACCTGGCTCATTAGCTCTCGCGCACGCAAATATCGTTAATTCTGAGCACAGCCTTATACCAATCACAATGTGACCACAAGGCCTAAAAAACACACACACAGCTGACGAGGCGAATAAACATGCCTCGATTTTAATAAATTAAAAAATAGGTTAGGTGTGGGAATAGGCAGACGTGTTTCCAGCAACGCTTTTTTGCAGTGCTTCCAGCCATTCGCCCATTTTGGAAAGCTACGTATATATGCAGAGTGAGCTACGGCCACTTCAAGGGTGGAACTTGGCTACAACAGGTTGCAGTATAATAGGACGAGGGGAGTGCCCATACTACGCCCATGCAGCATCTGGCCCCACTCCAAAATGCATGTACATGTGCTCCACATACGCATCTGGTATACAGAATTTCAAAATGAGAAACTTGTATAATGCTCACGAAAGATCCGTCATGGCCTACTGGACCATATCACGATTGAAAATTAAATAACATATGCAGCAGTCGCAACATATAATTTAATTATAATAGAATGTCTTGGTGATTGATTTTGATGTGGTCAAATACACCAATTTACAAAAAAGCGCAAACCTTGATTTATGAAATAAAATAAAAAAACTTTCATTCAATAGCAAGGCTACAAAATGATTATTTTAGCACGAAAAACCATCTTTACAAGATGGCTTAATCTGTGCCATTCATCATTACAAGCCCTGCCCTTCAAAAAGAAATACCCTTTTGTCTTATACAATAAACTAATTTGTGAAGATACATGACCTTATTTTTCCAAGGAAACCAAATCACCGAAGAAGCGAGGTATTAATATCCCGAGCAAACAATACCTAATTTTGCAATTAACTTTACAAATTGTTAATCGGCAATCCCAAGGTTCGAAATTATCAATAAAACAAGAATCAAGATCATTATAAATAGGAGCACGATAAAAAAAATCATAAAAAAAAACTATGAAACGGGCACAGCCATTATTATTTCCACTTCTGCAAAATCAGAGCAGCTCCTACATTGAAATCAAAGGCCACGAATATATTTTTTTTCTAGGTTTATTATTAGCATTAACTTCGTTTGATAGCCTACTACAGACTTTGATGTTCGCCAATAACACATTTTGAATTTTTTTCTTGCGCAATTTTAGTTTTCCATTGCTCTATTCATCAACAGTGGTTCCACTTCACAAAAGTTATTCAGAATAATTTTCACTTACACATAAAATCATTTCGATACAACAAATATGAATGGTAAAAAATAGGTTTTTGGATCTCAGCCATTCTCAGAGTATTGCTCAAAAAGCAAGTGTGTGGCACGGTTTAAGTTTGCCATCCATTTACACGTTGTTTACAAAACACATGTCTCTGGTAATCATTATTTATTCTCTGAGAGCAACAACAGAATACAAAAAAGTAATATAAATGTTTACATTTATTTACTCCGAGCTTAATATTTTGTTTCACTCACAGCTGGAGCTTAATTGTAGCTATATAGAATTTTTCTGTACTTTCTTGATTTTTCACTGTTGTTAAGAGTCGCAATTATAAAAGAACGGTATGACAGAAAATTCCACTATGGGGCCATTCAAAAAGGACGTCCCCGAAATTCATTAAAAAATTGTCCCCCTCCTACCCCCTTGTCCACACGATGTCCATTTTAACCAAGACATCCCCCTCATAGACGTCCTTAATTTTTTTAAACTATAGGGTGTCCAGAAAATTTGTTGGAACAAAGAAAGGCCCATTCTATAAATATCAAATCCTGACATAATTATGTCTACCCCAAAAGGAATTTAACGTGTTATTAAGTACCTGTAGGTGGCTGGAATGTCAAAGTAATGGCATATATACCATGCCTATGACATTCCAGCAACCCTAATGCTGCCAATCACCCACCTATTTGAAGGTACCCATTTCTAATTAATTCAGCTATAATGCGTAGGGTAGGAATTTTAATTAAAAACGCAGGCTGGCTAATTAAACTCTTAAAACGTTTGCAAATTTACATCAATAGGGCGAATTTTTCAACAACAACAAAAAAAATCCCCTCAACAACCTTGATGAGTAGGAAGGCCGAAACGTGAGGCTTCCTCGAGGCACGCTTAGCATTCTTCAGAGCAACGTCTTACATATTATATTGGGACATGCCCATATATTGACTACCAGCCAGCTGATCTTATCGTGATTACAACAACAACAACAACACGTGTTTCTAAAATCGTTTCCAGTGTGTTTGAGACTCGGGTGCAGTGACCGGCATCGACGAGTAATTGCGGAGAAAACTACAAAAAAGCCCTTGGTGAAGGCGGAAAACATCTGGACATCATACCGGTTCATGAAAACCCGAGTTAGGACAATGTCAGCACCGGAATCGCCCGAAAATGTTTCCTTCGAATAAGTTTTCGTGTCGGGCACGCCCGAGTAACTCCAAGTTTGGAAGTAACTCGGTAACCCAAATTCGCAACACCCACTTGAATCGACAGCTAATTTCAAATGCCACTTTGATATCATTTCGCCTACTGCGCTAAAATGCAGCCCGAGACAGCATGTATTAACTATATAGGCCAGGACTACCTGCAGCACCCTAAATGTTCGAGTTTCCAAATAACTCCAGTCATAAACTATGACATACACACTTGTGAACCATTTTTTTAAACTTCACATTCAGAATTATCTTTCCCCAGGTTTTTTTTAAGTGTTGCCATTTTTAATTTCCTGCATATTTAATTTGTTGACGTGACTGGGTGACAAACCACATTTGTTCATAGGTGCAACTCGAGAAAATTCAAGTTTTAAGAAATTCCAAACGTTAACTGCAATTTTTGAGAAAATGTTCCGAGTATTATGAAAATATTTCTACCGTATCTGGGAGAGTTGGAGTAATAAAACTACTACAAAATCGCTTATGCTTTTATATAGATTGTATTAAAGAGAGAAACGATTTATGGTGCAATTAAGAAGTAATTGTTTATTTGACCCAGAAATGTAGGTTAGAAATGTAGACACAGCCTCAACCTTCAAGTTTGTTCAATTTCATTTATATTTAGAGAATTAGGAAAAATATAATCCGATTAAACAAAAGATGATTACTGATTTGCTACTGATATCTTGAAAAACTAAGCACAGGAAACCAAATGCCACGAAATATCATCCTCAAATTGCACACAGTGAAAGAGTGGTTGACAAAAAAATTGCAAAGAAATATGAATAGAAAAAAAGTATTGTTTGAACCCTCAAATACACTTAATGAAAATCAGGAATTGTATTAAAGTCTCCTTTAAAGCTTTCCATTACGTTGAACAATCACATTCCTACTTTATACTTCTCTATACCTTTCAGTTAGTTACCTATACATGACATTAACTTCATGGTTTATTATCCGCCACCTGGAGTTGATACCGATAACAATACTCGCCATAAGGCATTAAACAGCAGGTGTGTTTTAAGCAGGCATGCAAATCAGAGTCAGAACTCTGTTGGGGATAATGAGGAGAAGGATGGCAAAAGAAATGCACAATGACCACTCCTTCATGATAGGATCCCAATCATCGCATCAAAACAACATTCAATTGCACCGCATGTCCATGAAGAAAATACAGTGAGGGCCACTTTTTGGTTAAAATATCGATTCAGTTTTTGAACACACAACAGGTTTGTCTTAATCTTACAAACCAGGTCAACGTTTGATGCACTGATGCAGCGCAATTTTTTGTTGCATTTGCTCAAACTGAACAATTGTGGAAAAATTCACCAAATCATGCCATTTGATAATAATAATGCAGCATTGTATGTACCCACAGCTTGAAATTATAGGTGAAAGTATTAAACTAAAATGTAGGGTGATTTAGGGTGGAATAAGGTCATGTATCTTCAAAGAATAGATTATTCCTTAAAATATCTTGCCTAAAATCGAACCACAGACATCAATTTAACTTCAATGCTGAGATTCCCGATTAACAAGTCTAACAACTGCTGTATGAAATATGTCATGGCTTGGAATACTCTCGGTAATTTATTCTCACTGTTTTTATTGATGCCATCAACCCTGACATTGGTTAAAAACGAATTTGCACCACCGTCAAACCCATTTCCTCTTTTAAATGTGGGAATACAATTCCTGTTTTTTCTATTCCATCATTCTAATACATGTTTACACCATTTTACCCTATTCATCCGCAACAACTAAAACAATAGACCACATAAAACCATGTGCCGGAAGCTGAAATCTAGCAACATCCGTGCCCCGAAATTACATTTCCTGGCATAATGCATATATTAATTATTACATTTTCCCTGTTGCATATTATCGGCAACTTCTCAAGTTGATGATATCTTTCAGATCAGCCCTAACAGAAAAAGCAATAATATATTACGAAATAATTCACCAAATGGTGTAGATATGCTTGAAAATAGATATTCTACTGTAACGAAGATTTCCTTAACTATGCAATTAATATATGTTAAAGAATGATCTTTCATACGCAAAAGTGATACGCACCGTAGGATGTTCAATACTTATTAAAACACTAATAAGTTGATGTTTACGTGTGGTAATGCATATTTTAAACTAAGGAAAGTATAACTGTGCTATAAAAGTTAATTTTTAACTGAAAATAACGATGATGTGATTTTAGAGTAAGCGATATTTGGTTATAGGGAGATAACAACTTGGCAAAAGTTGTGCATGCGATTTATGGATAGCCTCCAAGCAATTTCAATCTAATTATACCTATTTTCACATCAGTTCACTGAAGGGTGTGTCGTTAAATAAACGCATAAAAACGATTAATAGATTTCGCACGAAATGCGGTTAGGGAGGGAAGGAAGTAAATATATACAGTATATATAAATCAATTTATGTCATGGAACTTGTACAGATTTCGTCTCAGTAACTGTAGACACCAAGTTACTTGTGTGTTCCAGCTCCAAAAATAATGTTCCTCACTCTATGCTTCAAATGAATTAAAACTTACCAGATGATGTGTGTGCATTGTACAACATCGCAGAAGTTTAATTGGGGAAAATGGTTATCTGCTAAGACTACCTTTAAGTTTAAAAGCCTTGCAATGTCGAAAGCACGTATTATTTACATCCATTATGCACCTAAAAACATTCATTTGTATTCCTTGAATGACAGTGACTGCCCACAAGTCATTTGAAAACACCCGAAACCATTTTTGCATACAAAAATATCAAGATTAATGATTTCTAATCATTGCATTTCGCCACTTTTCATGCTTGAAAGCACGTCTCGGTTAAAGCCCTTGAATACCTAAAAACACTCATTTGCAACCGTCGATTAACAGTGACTGTCAACAGACACGTTCGCGTAAGCAAACATCGCTACCACCAGGTAATACAGTATTCTTCAAAACCAAAAAAGCCCAAGATTTATGGCTTTCAATCACCGTGCTTGTTCAGTTTTCATTGTTATTTGCAGTAACTTGTACACCTAAAATCATTCACTTGATTTCTTGCAAATGCGTCAACAGACATGTTCTCATTAGAAAACAGCTGCTTCGAGGGGTGGAGAAAAAAAAACCAACCATCTTTGGAGTCAAAAATGTCAAGAACCAAGACAGCATAATTGGTTAATTGAGTTAAGGTCCAAAGACATCTAAAAGACTAACTACACGCTTCAACGCGCATTTGTCCACTTTGCACGGTTGGAAACGTCTCATTTAATTACAACTGACTCATGAACATCTGATATAATTCGTTCAAGATGCCTCGAATAACAGTTCCTTGAACTGTCAACAGACACTTGTGGTCATGAATAAACATCGTAGCCACGCGAGAAGAAAAAAAAACCATACAACTTTAAAACCAAAAATCTCAAGACGCATAATTTTTCGATCACCGCACTTGTCCACCATGCATGGCCGAAAAGAAGCCCCATTTACAGCCCTCGATTATCTATAATGAATCGTTTGCATAAGGCAACCGTTTGCCAACCAGTAGCGAGCTGAACGCGTCAAAGTAGGGCACACGCGAGCGACTTTTCGGAACGTAAACAACGGTTCGATCCAGCCGAAACTGACCTTTGGCTTCGCCGGTGTTCTTATCCTTGACTACCCATATATCTTCGATGTCCCCGTAAGGGCTGAAGGCCTCTCGGAAGCGGTCCTCGGTGATGCATTTGTCGCACACGATGAATAGACGGCTGTTCGGCGGCGACTCCTCGTTTATTTCACGGCTGTGATTCCCTCTGGAGCCGTCTATTTTCGCAGCGTCCACTCGCGACTTTCTACCGACGTCGGCCATCTTGCAAAACAAATCGCGTGTGTGTGCACATACGCCGACTCTCGCTTTCGTTTCTGCCTCACGGCGCTCCGGGCAAAGGCTTGTCATGACGAAGGGGGCGAGAAAATACCGCTTATCCGAACACTCTAAGCTTTTTGCCAAGCGTGCTTCCCACATTTGCGCCCGTTTCAATTTTGGATAAACGACGTTGATCAAACACATTTCATGTATTGCGGTCACGTATTTGTATTTATCGAAAAATAAATTGGAATGCGTGACCGGGCGTGACTGCAAATTTGGTATGCAATGCAGAGCTAATTGCCACGTAGTAGGAAAAATAATGCACTAGGAACATGTAGTGCATGATAAAAACCAACTTATAGCTAGGTTAATAAAAATGAGAATTGGCATTACCGTTCATGTATACAATATGTTGTGCAATATATAAATACCAAAATAAAAAAAATTAAAAAATACTTGTTTCTGTTACACATTCGACAAACGTTCGATATATAGTAAAGCAATTATTTTATTTTGATGTTATTTATACGTGATTTTATACTGTTTTTTTATACTGTTTTTATGATTGAAAAAAAGAAGCTATGAAAAATCTGATAAATCAAAGATCAGATATTACGAAACAATATTTTAATATTATCAGGCATTTCATTAAGAAGCTGTACAAATATTAGAGAGTTTGAGCCAGTCAACGCCTTAACGTTAACCTTAACGTTAACGGCGGGAAGGGAGGAGCCACGTACTACCCAATGAACGTCATGAGTGTGCACGACGTTCAGGAAATTCATTGGATAGTGGCTCCTTCCCTCCCGCCGTTAACGTTAAGGTTAACGTTAAGGCGTTGGCTGGCTCAAACTCTCGATTGTTATAAAACAATAATGAAACAAAATTTGAAATATTTGCTTTATTTATTCTTGACTAACATATCGTAATTTAATAATTCGTAATTCAATATTTATGAACATAATAGCACATTTTATAGGTTACACTTTTCTTGAGTGATGACATACATAATATATTATTGCAAATAAAAATGTATAATCAATATTTAGTGTGGTCTCATTAGACTCTTGCAGCGTAGTGCTAGACAAGTATAAGATGACTAGAAAAACGTAATTTAATATCCTGGAATTTGATGATGAGGCACCAAGATAAACCGTTGAACATAATAAATTGTGTGTCTTGTCTAGACCTCAATGGCGTTGATGGCTGCAGTGCATGCAACACGGTATTGCAATTAAAGACGACTCAATGCACGCAAAGTTGAATTCGTTGGTCTATCTAACATGAGATGCAACTTTATTTTTTGTGAAGATATTTGTTTTTTGTGTTGATGTTACAATATGTCCAACTACGTCATAATTATCACGAAATTGCTTAATGTCCAATGTGAGTATTAGTGAGAAGTAAAAATGCTTTACTGTTTTAATCATTACAACTTTATTGTTATTACTTTAATCTTACTTTTAAATGATGATCCAGTTTCCTTATTGTATTTTAAACGATCCTGATGTTCATATTGTTTTACGTCCTGTTGTTTGAAAATCTTTATAAAGGTTTGCATATTGGTAACAAATATTTTCCCGATCGCCCAGTTTTTATCTAAAAGTTCGTTAGCTTTCACGAACTATTTTTCGTCAAAAGCGTTTGTTCGTCCGCCCAAATCTGTAGTGATTGTTCAAAGTTTTTATATTTATTAAAATAATGCATGCTTATCACCAAAGTTGATCTATATTTCTTCTGTGTTTTAAAAATGTTTCTCGTCCACTATTGTCAAATGTTTGCGATGTGTTATCTCGTCAAGCATCTATTAAACTATATCTTTGTTGGTTCTTTCCATACTTTCTTTCTCTGTTTCCTTCAAAAATACCGCCTACTTAGATCACGCTACATAAAATATAATTGTGGTCAAGGAATGTTGTTCAATTAATTCGTCGGCAACAAGCAATAATGAAGGTTGTGCCCCTGAAGAGCTATGCCGCTTAACACATGGTATATGTGTGATTGCCTCTAATTAGGGTTTCACTAACAATTCCGTGTTTTTCAACCGGAAAGCTATAAAGGATTCACAGGTGTACTTTGGGAGGTTTTTTTTAATGAATTTTGTGGACGTCGTTTTTAAATGGTCCCACCAAAATAACGTCTCCGGATCATAGTAGGAACCAGGAAACTACTGCGATATCACCACTTAGTGTGCTATGAGTTGATAAAGTTCTACTCATACTACAGTAAACATACTACTCTGTAACGGTTTCTTACGAAAATCTGAAAGTATACTTTCAATACTTTCAATTTTACAGATAAATAATTTTAAAATTCGTTATTTGTATTTACCAAACATTTTGAATTTGTGCTCGGCGAATAAAATTCCATATTGATAATCTATCGTGCAGCAGTTATCAGAATTGTCAATATTTACAATCCTAAAGAGCCAATTGGATGAGTTCCATAACAGCGTTCAAAATGAACATATTCGAAATCCAAGACTTATACCTCGATGAATTCAATAGTCCTTTGTTTATGTACCTTCGTTTTATCGTTTTATGCGTTGTTCTATACGTTAAACTATCATTCCGAATGATCCCCATCGACATCAAGACCCAATCATGTCGCCTCCATTTAACAAAACAGCGACATGCTGTGACCAAAATGTAATTATATTTCATGTAGACTGCATGGTTATTGGAATTAGCTCATGTCATTTCTGGTGTTCTGAATGCAAATTATTTCTTGTTAATGTTAACCAATATTAAGTCAAGAACTGAGGCGCGCGCGTCTACTGATTTCTTCGGCGATATTTTTTCTAAATTGGACGTATGGGTTTACGAGGTTCATAAGGACCGTGTTCCATTTTAATTTATTCGTTGAATCTGAACTTCAATGAACTTTACGTTGCAATTAATTTCCATATACGGATATATGTTTCAGATATTACAAATATTAGCATAACCATAGATGAGAAATGCTATCAGCAAAATGACGTGTTACGGCGTTTTAACAGCTTACATCTTATTTATTATATTAACAGCTTTCGCCATTTTGGCGACGATTGACACTATACATATTTACTAATAAGTGAGTACCCTGAACATTCAAGATAACCATTCATGTTCAATACATTCTAAAAAGGAATACTTATGTTGGTTATATAGGTTAGGTAGACATGCCACCCTCAATGGTTATCATGTGAAACGGAACAGTTTCAGTCTCATTCTATGGAAAACTAGACCAATAACGGCAACATTTTCTTATCTAAATTAAATAGCCATATTGAGTAGTTGTGAGTGGATCCTTATAGGACAGTCCGTTGCAGATTCTCATTTGAACTTTACGCGCCAGCTTATCGGGCTTAAATGTCAAGAAAGCAACATTCAAGACGTTTCAAAATCAAACGTTATGGCAATAGATAGCGGACTTATATGTGTAGCTATAACTTTTATATGGCTAACACAACGCATTCCTGTAAGTTAGCTGGGTAAGCAAATTATATGTCTAATTATTTTGCTTACATTTTTACATAGTTACGTATGAACAATACTATTAACAATATTTCCAGTCATTCAAAATGTGTCGACTAATTTGAATATTACGAATTGGCAATTGAATTTCATTTATGTAGGATCTGCCACACTACGATACACAAATCTCAGAAAAGTGCGCTCGAAGTGGCGCTGGAGCTATTCACAAGCGGTCACCCAAGGATTCAAACATTCAAGGTAAACATTCATGCTCAGTACATTTTATAAAGGTATACTTATGTTGGTAAATTCATATAATCCACCCTCAATGCTTATGTGGGATGGAACAGTTTTATACTTAAACACAAATATGCACACATGTCAACAAAAACCGCTTCAGCTTTTCAACTCTATAATATGTACATTTAAGCAGGTAACTTTCTTCCCTCGAAGGCTGGTGACACCAGTTGGACAAGCTATTTGGGGGTAATTTAATAGAACGCCAAAAAGCTTCTCCATTTGGCGTTACCAGCCCAGGAGGAAGTCTTATACAGCCGTAGTTTATTTGTTTTGCAATATCTAATTCCCACACTTGTTCTTTATACTGTATATAAGATAAGTAACTTATTTGACAAAGATACCACCACACCTAAACCAAGTTCGAAGAATACCGAAATGAAGGTGGGAGGTGGTGACATTTTAAAATGATTTAGGGGATAAAGTATATGGCGTTTTGATTGCGAAAACGAAATTAAGATCGTGTACTTTATTCAAGAAAAGTACCACTAATGGGAGAGTACCACTTCTTGCAGTCAGCCATACAGTGGCAGGCAAGAAGTGTTGAATCAAGGCTAAGTGATGCCTAACTATGGTGCCCACTATGTACACCCATTTTTGTATACAAAAAAGGGTTATTAGTGGAGATACCGGAGAAACCTTGTGCACCATAATTTAGTATAGGATATACCATACTATATTACTGACCATATTATTGACAAATTCTAAGATTCATTATTATTCATAAGTGTATAATTGCAGAAAACAACAATTCTTACCTTAGCTTTCATGGCATATATATATCAGGACTCATAAATTCAAAGGAAATATAGAATACGCACACACATTATTTATTATACAAGGGTGATTACTACAATTCCAAAGAACGTTAAGACGGATTGAACTTTGCAACTGTAACATTTAACTATTTAACGATTCTAATATCATCCTTTTTTTTTTTGCAGTAAACGTTAGTCCAAATGCATGCGCTACTATCATAATTGATCAACCGGTATTGTTGACATGCCATTTCGACATACAAGTAACCTGTGCTTGGACTAGGAGGGGGTTTCACGTAGACATTAAGCAACGCTATAAATATATTCAACAAGATAATGGGACAAATACGCTTGACTGCAGCATTACGATTGAACAATTTAAAGCTATTGATGCCGGCCAATGGCTATGTAAAAGTATGGCCACTTCGTCGGAACCGGCCAATATGGGTGCAGCAATATGTTTACGTAAGTCCTTCGTATTTACATGATGCTAGTACGGTAATAATCCCAATGCAAATATACTTAACTTCGATAATGAGTACGAAAATGAGTATGCTAATTTCTGCAATTATTTACGTCCATTAGAAAGGAATTAACGTAATCCAAGCCATTGTTTTGTTACAGTCCATGAAGTTAGAATCACAAAGCATCCAGACGCTTTAATTATCGTTAAAATTGGACAAGAAGTGCGTATAGAATGCGAATTCGACTCAGAAGTAATATGCTCGTGGTTACACAACACCATTGATGTTAAAATAAACGATGCATATCGTTTCAACGAAGCAGAAACTAAGGACTGCAGCCTTACAATTCAACAGTTTCAGGAGAAAGATATAGGAACTTGGCAATGTCAAAATAAAGGAAATGAAACGGAATTAAATGTCACGTCTACAGAAGCAATGGTATCACAAATGGGTAAGTCCATATTTTATTTGACAGTTTATATGTATGCTTATTAATGCAATGTGCTGATTTCAAAAAAATATCCCCTTGGGGAGTTAATGACAGGAAAAATAGTCGACATCGATACATATTGTTGTTAATTTAAGCAATTTGCAGTGAACAGTAGAATTTCAAAACATTCAAAGAAATGGAATTTCGGATCATACAAAGAATAGAATTTCAAAATAGAACTAAAGGAGAAAAAAGAATATAGATGAAAAAATATTGAAAAAACTAAGGTTTGACTGTCTCTTCTCTGGTATTAACAACGAAAAAACAACAACTACAATTTGCTTCAATTTGAGTAGAATAATTTGTGAATTTAATAGTTGGCCTTTAGAGGTATTATTTCGATGTCTTAGATTTTGATTAACTGTTAAATTAAACAAAACTTATATGAAATTCTGAATTGTGTTATTTGGATCAAGTGCACGGTTCAGATAAGATGAACATTTTCTCTATGTTAGGGCAATTCCCAACAATTATAATTTTCATTCCCTATCTATATTCCGTATTTTTATGAACAGAAGCGCCATCCAAACCGCAGATATTCGAATCATTACCAGGAAGTAATGAAGAATACCATATTATTTGCATCTCGCAAAATGGAAAACCACCACCGAAATTGCACTGGGAGGTGGATGGCTCTAAACTACCATCCTCGGATATTAAAGCGAAACCTAGTGACCACAACAACCATGTTCTAATTTCGATTACTTGTGCACAAATAAATAAATTGAACGGATCCTTATCATTGGAATGTGTAATCGAACATGAACTAGACAATTCACGAAATGAAATCAACAGTAAGTAAGCAAAATCAATCGCATGCAATCATATTTCACTAACAACGGCTTGGTGACATTTAATTACTATATTTTTTGCAGTCGGAAACCTCAGTTGTGTGAAAGATAAAGGTAATGTTTTAAAACTTTATGCCATAATAAAAGAATTAATTAATTTTCATGATTATAAATATTAGTATAAAATATGATCTGGCAAACATCAGTGGTTTGCCAATCCATTGAATTCTTCCTTTGCGTATTTAAATAGCTTACAATAAAGTTTCTAATGACTACTACATACGTATTTAGCAACTTTGTAAATTATGCAAGACTCTCGTGCTTTTCTTGCATTTCCCAATATCCCAAGACAGTCGAATAGTTATAAATGCAGTTCTTATATAAGAATAAGTAAAAAAGACTTGATACGCAGATATTTAACAAATTTGAAACAGTAAACCTATTTATTTTTATTTTTTTATTGAAAACTGCATTACAGAATATGATGTTTAAAATTTTAGATTTTTCTATGAGCGAATGGATTTAAATTAATTGTTTTTAAATTATTATTTTTTCTTCTAAAGGATGCCCAAGTGATTACTGTGAATCTGGAATGTCTGGAGGTTTCATAGCATCCATTGTTATCAATGTTCTTCTACTGGGAGTGGTCCTAGCAGCCAGCATAGCTTATACGTTTATAAATAAAAAAAAGTAAGTGTGATAATTATTGCCATAACTAAACGGTTTTTCTTCTTCTCAAAGCTAACAGATGCACTTGCCACCCATTAGGTAAAAAACAAATTCAACGCAAATTTTCAATAAAAAACTCATATTTTGGTACATTTAAACTTATATTTTTTAAATTTGACGTTAATTATAATAATAGATTCATGGTATAATAATCTCGTGAAAATCATAATGAAAGTTCATACTATTTGACACGCAGCATTGCAAATCCATAAAGCAATTTGAACCAGGTCATCATTGAGGTTTCACTGTAGACGTTTACAATAAAGTCAATAAATATGTTATAAGTTGGCCTACATTACGTTTACAAAAACAGAAACACTTTGCAATTTGGTTAGACTCCTGAATTCAAATTATTAACTTCAATTAATTCAATTTTTCTACAGTCATAGGAAGAAAGATCCAAGGAAGAGTAGCGAAGATGATCCACAATGTGACATACCTCTACAACATTCAAGTAGTTAATAGAAAAATTAAATCTCAACCGTGATAGGCCAGATAGGATGAGTGTCGATGGGCCGAGGTACACCAACGGAAACTTCATCTACGAGTGCTTTTTTACTTTTGCAGTTTTTATATATATAGAAAGAAATTAAATCCTTAAAATTTCATTTGGATCATTGTTATCAAAATATATTTACTTATTTTATTGAGCGTTTATTTATGTAAAAAATATAACGGATGACGTTGTAATCGATTAATACTGAAATTAGAGCGTGCGGCTCGAGGTTACTGTGTTAAAGTGTAAATGAGCGGCCTTTCATGTATTTTATGTTGGACCACCCTGTTCTAAAACGTAGGTTGCTAAACTCTTTTAGAGTTTTGTGCACATTTGTCAGTGTAGTAACTTTCTATCGTTAATAGACTGGGAGATTAATGCTTGTAAGACATTTTATAAGAATTATTTATTTTGGGGGCGTTAACTGAAGTTGAGGTAATTAGAACTTTAATTATTGGGGTATTTATTTGAGTGCAGGGAACAACACCCTGCTTTTGGTATAATTAATCTATTCATCATTAAACAGATCATACATTTGCCCATTACTTGAACCTTGCTGCGATGCTCCTAGATCAGCATCCTCATGTTTTCGTAGCTCCTGGTTTTCCCAGATGCATGTAGTATGTAGGTAGGACAACGTCTTGGAGTTTCCGAAGGGTTTCCTCCTTGACGTGGATCCATTTGTTATGCAGGAACTTTACCTGTCCTGAAAGTCGAGAAATTGATTCCCAAAATATTGATGCTTCTAGGGGATGTTCCATTGGTCTGAGGTATATGGACTTAGTTCATTTACCGGAAGAGGTCGCAACTTGGACTGCCAGTCGCAACTGATGTTGCTTGTCACTTTATTACAATCTTCACTAACATTGAAAAGGTTTCTCGGAACAGAATTTCATAACTTACAACAGTGCCGCTATAACTTAATTAGTTTAATGTAATGTTTAACGTAGTGTTTAATGCAGTAATAGGTGCCAATTAGCACATGTACAGTTGTGTTCAGATGCGTTTACGAGTGTCTAACTTGGATAACATTAGCTTGAAAGCGTTAAGCCAGAGAAAAATCGTTCAATCAGGGCTTAAGTTGCCCAATATGCAGGTATCTCAAAATCCGAGTAATTTGGATTTAATTTAATACTAGTCTCGTTAAATTATGACACTAACGAGGTTTAGTGAAGTTTTTTTTTTCATCCGCAGCTAGTATAGCTTCCAATGTTTCAGAGCGTTCTGGTCCTAGGTCTAGTAAGTACATGTATATCAGACGCAGGATTATTAATCTGTAATTTTTAATTTCCATCATATAATTAAGAACATCCACTAGAAATAAGCATCCTGAAAGTGACGTGATACAACTTTTCGAGCGGGCGAGTACGTCGTAATGCTATTCGACATATGTATATTAGATGGTGACGCCATCCAGAGACGCTGATTGGGTGGAAGCAATTGAAAAAGGAAACACCCCAAATTTATTCAAAAATAGAAATATTGAAAAAACGCTAGCGTGAACAAAAGCGTTTATATCAGTAATTGGACATCTTTAGATAGATACATTTTTTATTACGACAAATTTTACTTACAGATTACGGATAACGGACAAAAACCTAATATTAAAAATTTCGAAAGAGCCATATGGGAGTAATTTTAATTGGCATTTGGTTTGCTGTGGATCTTTTTGATTGACCCCCATTTGTTGGGGATCATATGGGGACTGTGTATATAAAAAAATGGCCTCCATGGATATTTCCGTATTTTTAGTATTAAGTTGTTATTTCGTACGTATAATCTGTAAGTAACATATTTAAATCTCGCAATCATATACAATCTAAAAAACCAGTTGATTGTATGGGAAAAATTCTTCTTTATTATTATTATTATTATTATTATAAATAAAATTGACAAAATAATGAAAAAAAATACGTGGCCATATGTGGTCATATAACCATACATGATCATGTATTGTATGTTATCATACATTTGAGCATATGCCCATTTAACCCTACCAAGGATTAATTCCAAAACATTTTTCTATTAGCTCAGGAAATGGTCAAGGCTGAAGACCGTTCCTGTCCTAGTTCCAGTAAGTATTCAATTCAATTCAACTCAGTACCCTACAATCAGCAAATAAATGCCATATGGTGGGGGGGGGGAGGGGGTCGTACCCAATTTTAGGAGAATTCTCCTACTGTTTGTTTGTTGATTTT
>JAUJYV010001667.1:0-16225 GCA_033995625.1 Ophyiulus pilosus
GTGAAAAATCATATTTCGAGATTACGTAAATTCATAAAAACAAAATTGTTTCCAATTGCTACTTGGGAACGTATTCATAATATAATTATATAGTATACGGAAGTCAACTTAGTTGTACTTAGTAGTACTGTTGAGATTCTACGCGATTTAAACTGATTATGTTCATTATTTTGCATTTCATTTCTTCTGGCAACAACCTCGGAGGAATTTCTTCAAATTTTACTTAAAGCTTTATCCGAATACGAAAGTTATTCAAGCTTTTGGATGCTTTTATGACGTAAGGAAAATGTTTTTATATATACTGAACATGTGCGAATACGTTTCTTGATATGGAAATATGGTAATTGGAGTGCTAACATATGCCATGTCTGTTTGTTCAAATTTCACTTCGTTGAAATATATTTCAATTATACTTTGTTGAAAGAGAAGACTAACCAATCTGCGTGCGTTGTGAACATATTGTTTATTATCTTGATCTACTTGCAGGATTTATGAAAATTATTATTCGCCATAAGAGAAAATGTTCATTTTCCAGTGTTGTAAATTCAACTTCTGCGGTAATTTGGAGTATGCTTGAAAGTATTACTTGAAAAATCAATAGTTCATATTTTATTCCACGATATGTTTCACCAAAATATTATCGACGAACAAATATCTTAGGTGAATGATGGTGGTGTTACATTTCGTACTACTTCAACAGCATCTTAATTTGAGATATTTTCATTTGCAGTGAATGAAACGTTGATTTTTATTTAGCAAAATGGAGATAAAAAATTAAGTTAGCTAACCTATAACAACAACAAAACTATATTCACACTTTATAGGGCCTTTCAAAAAGGACGTTCTCAAGATGGGGATCTGCTGGCATGTGGACACCATGTGGATGGGGGAAGTCATTTTGGACGTCCACTAATAATGGCATTTTTCAGTTTTTTGTTTTTCTGTTTAATTAAGTTTTAAAGATAAGTGAAAGGGGAAATGGACACCACAAGAAGTGTGTGCCCAGTCCCAAAGGTACTTGAATTTTGAAAACCTCGGGAAAGTCGGGAATTATGCCTAAATTTGTGTTTAACACCAATTTTATGCTGTAATTTCCCTTCGAGTTCAGGAAATTTCCGTTAATCAACGAAATCCGTAAAAATGTCTTAGAATTGGCAGAGAGACAGGTGCTTAGAAATTTATAGGATGGGCCTTTGTATGTTCCAACACATTTCCTGGACATCCTACATTTTAAAAAAATGAAAGACGTCTATGAAGGGATGTGTCCATATATCGCCACATGAGTCCAATTCCAAAAATGTTCATATTTGGGAAATTCTGTTTCTGTAGATCTGTGAAGTGTTCAAAATGTAAATTATTAATTTAACTAACAATATAGTATATTTTCTTGTTATATATAAGATGTTAAATTTGTTCTGGTAGACAACGTGCTATTTTTCCTTGTATTTTTGGAATCTTCTATTTCTGGTCAAGTGACTCCACTTCTTATCTGCAACGATGAAACGAACCTAAAACTCTGGAGTGATGTGGATCATATTTGGACGACACTCCAAAACTGACCACGTTGGAGTATTCTGTCCTTTAATTGTAGCACGTCATGACTGTCTGAAACTGTACATTAATCGATACTATTTCAGACATTGTGCAAATAACCGGACATACGTAAATGTCACGTTGCTCGTCCTATAGCAGGATTGAAGCGCTTATATAACATCATGATATGTTTGTAGCCAAATGTTGAAAATTCGGGTATGATAAGCCCAGGTTGACATTGCGAGGAACAAAAAAAAATTGCATCTTGTGTTAGGCACCTTAAAAGGCTCATTTGCTATTAAGAGTACATAACCCAATTAAGATTCAGGTACCGTTTTTTGGTGCTCTGCCTTCAGCAAATTGTCCTCGTCAAGCTGAGCACCGCGCTCAAGGACACAGATCGAAACAGGAATGTAACACCTGTGGACGGCTGACATTCCGCGAGCTGCTAGCACATGTCAAAGGTCATGATGTTAAAAAACAGTGTAGAGAGGGCGCTTCGTGCGTCTGCTAACTAGCATACGAGAAGGGAAGACGCACGCACGAGTGCTCTGAGAAAACTACGGGAATTTGTGTTTGCTGAAAAGTGGCGAATAACTGTGATGTACTAATCTCATCTCATATCGGTAGTAGTATTTAATGTTTTTATATTAAGTTCGCTTTATAACTTACACCCAACTCAACAACAATTTCAACCCGTCTCAACAACTAAATCTGCTGAAATGCGCCGGTGTTTTAACCCTCATCAAGTCCAACATTTAAAATTCAACAAACAATAACAACTTAAGCCGATCTAAACAACAGCTAAACCCAACTTAAAGCCCCTTTCCCTCTCCACAAGAATGACTGCAGCCCTTTCTTTTTCGTCTATTGTTCGCGTGGAGGCGCTTCCAATTCGTCACCCCAAGAATTTTCCAAGATTTCATTGAATATTCCGTCGCACTCGTAATTTTTTTTTTGGCGAACGCCTTTTATTGTCGCGTTTTTCTGTCGCCGTTTTTCCGTCGCCCTGCTGGGTCTCCAAGATTGGCCGTTGCGGAAGAGTGATTTGTAGTGACGCGTTTAGTCGTCGCAGGAGGCACTGCGGAAAACCTTCCAGAACTTCATCAAAACCGGTGATTTAGATGGCTGTCAAAACGCGGAGTCCGTCTTATTGCGAACGAGCGATTCGGATCAACGCGCCCAACCTTTTCCCATTTTTCAATGGTATTCGGCAGGGTAATGAGAAAAATGGCCACGGCGACGTTATCTCCAAAAACGACAAACCCTCGTCCGCGCAGGCGCCGATTCAATGCGCTTCCGGAGAGACCTCGCTCGCACTTTTATGCCTTTTATTTATACTTTCGCATTGTCAATCCGAAAGTCACAAATGTCACATTTTTTATCACATTGTGCGGCAAACTTGAACTCCAAAAGTGCGAACCCTTGTTGGAATGCTCGTACGTGAGTCCCCACCAACGGCGACATCAAACATGAAGCTATAAACACAACACTTTACACAAACACAGATACTTAAATAATGTAAATGATGCTAAGGTGAATCCAACAAAAGAAGCAAATGTGTCCAGTTTATGGCGTTCCTACCAAGACTTGTCCACTCTTGTCATTTGTCGTCACTCGAGTGTCAGGTGCTTTAAGCAGCTTTCACCGCTGAACATAGGGTTTGCTCGTCGAATTGCAAATCAGATGCCCTTTATGCCTACACCGATGCTTCACATTAATATATCAACACGTGTCCCCAGTTCGTCTGCACACCGTCCGTAAATTGCGGGTCAGGTTCGCAATTGAGCCGATGACTAGCCGAGCAGTGACAACGTTTTTTTCTCTTTGATCTCGATCGTCGAAATGAGTCCAGAACATGTTTCTGGACTAAGTTTGCCGAAACATCAGCACGTAAATGGGGTAAGGAAACTGTTTTTGCTAATTTGTTTCAGCAAACATGTTGGTGTTGGTGGAGGCCTGGCTTAAGACCATATAACACCATAAATTCGGGTACGGGATGCATAAGCCCATATACGTATCAGATGTATCTCAACACCTATCCAAGTTATTTTGTAGACAATATGTGACCTTATATGTTCGTATAACACCATACATCCTAGTTTATGGCAGACATGTTTTCAGATAAATATCATCTTGTCATAAATGAACTTGCTGTCAGACATGCAATATTTAAACTCATTGCTTCAGTGCCATTTTTATAACTTGCTCTAGTGTTGAATTTTTATTCCTAAAGATCCTCATCGACAACATGGCCCAATCAGGTCGCCTCCCTGTGGTGAAACAGGGGCACCACTGGGACACAGATTAGATTAGAATGGTTAATGAGATTGGTGGAAGAGAGGGATATCTTGGTTCTGCTGTGCCAAGATTGGCTAAGGAACTTCACACATCTGTTTTTGCCAGTCTCAATGGAACAGAGATGAACCTTAGCGATTGGATGAAGGATCTTGAAAGATGGGCTTTATTTCAAAATCCACTCTTGGAAAGTTCAGTGGACGTTTATATTAATTATTTATTTACCTGACTCATTAAATTGTAAAGTTTTTGTGTACTTCTCCAAAAGAAGAAAACTTACTTCACTACGACCTGTCAATTAACACTCCTTCTGTTATTATACGTGAGTTCAAATTCAGGGAAGTTATAGTAGGGACACGCTGCTATAATAATCTGTCACACTACTCGTCACATCTCGTATTCCACAAAATGTCCCAAACTTAGCTCTAAATATTAAAAACCCCTAACATAAGCATCGCCTCAAGTATGCTGAGAGTATGCTCCATTTTTGGCCTAGCTCTCGACAGCTTCTCTCAAAATTAGTTCATGGTTCGTATTTTGCGAGCTGCTATCAGAGAGTCCAGGACGTACGTGTCCAATGGCGATCAAATTTGAGAGAGACAGCTCTCGGGCAGATACTCTGACAGAACTGTTATCGAGAGCATCTCTAGAGTTTCTCGCCAGAAATTTCTCTCACGTGGGAACGCACCTATAGATTACGATTGTTTGATAACTCATGTGCGTTCATGTGTCCTTCTCGTGAACTTTTGACCTCCAGTGCTTTCATCTTTTATACGCTGTGGAGAGTATTTTTTCTCTTTTCATCTCATTGCCACTTCAGTGAATGAATCTAGAAAATGACAATTTGACTAATTAATCACACGCATCATTAGCGTTGTTCAGCATATTCCCAATTCAGCTTCTTTATGGTAGAAATGCGCTCTTTTTTTTGTAGTGGCACTCGAAGACGAGACGAAATTTCTTATGCGAACATTAGTCAAATGGAGTGTCCAACGGTCATTGGACGATGGCGTCCTTAGTACTATCAACGTGTCATACGCACACAAACATATACAGAATGCATTAGGGGTCATTAAATAAAATAGACGTCCCAATATGGACACCTTATGGACAGGGGTAAAGGGGGTGGGGTCATTCTGGGTCGTCCTTTTTGAATGGCCTCTTTTTATGAATATGTCACATAGATTGAAATCTTGAAGAGCTCTTGCAGAACTTCGAAACGCTAATCAAAAATTAATTGGCAAGTAATTGAATTTGAATCCATTGTACCATAAATTCTAAAATTACATATTGATCTGAATTTTAACTGCTTTGAGTAAAGAAGTAACGAATCCTAAGCTGCCAATAAAAACAGTGCGTTGGTGTAAATTTTGTTTACGATCTTGTAAAAATAAGTCTAGCCTGCGAATGTTAACTAACGCTTTATATGGCATATAAAAGTTATAACCCAAATGCATTTATATGCATGTGATGTTAGTTTAAAGCAGATATAACAACTAGGATCATCCTCCATAGTACGAGTAGTATCGTAGCCAGACTGGGGTAAATTGTACTCATAGAAATGAGTACTGATTACGAGTAGGGCGGATTGCGAAAGAATTGTTTCGGGAACTCAATTTATTTTAAACGTCGTCGGTTTTATTACGAACAGAAAGAATTACAATTTTAAGAAAGCGTAAAGAATATGAAAACACAAAATGTGAGTACATTGTGAGTACTCTTAGACGTTAGCAAAATTTTAATAATTAACGAGGGGGAGGGAGGAACAGTACATCAGATAACAAAAGGATCATATTAGCTTTTAAGATGAGCCTCATTTCAAGGTACCCATTCTCGTTACTTAAGTATTTCTATTCATACTCGATTACATCGATACTCATAATTTAAGATTATGTTAATACTCGAGGACATTTGTAATCACCCATTGCGAGTATATTTTTGTAATCGAGTGCATTGTACTCGTACGTTTCGAGTACATTTGCATTCAATTAGTGGTGTACATTGTGTATACAATTTTACTCTTTGTACTCGGTATTCTTTTACTCGTTACTCAAATTCATTCAGTGTACTCAATTACTGTCCAACACTTTAAGCATTACATTATACGACCACTTATTGTCAGTCATCAAAGAATTGATATAAAACCGACATGTGCATTTATGATCTTGCTTCAAATGTGAATGTTTATTATGTGAAATATTAAATAGCATTCCAGTAAGAAGTTTAATTTCCGTGTGGGTTTTGGATTTCCATTTGCTGGATTCATCTTCGAGTGAATTTCACTCGTGATCTCATGTTCGCATATATTGAAATTCCTTTCTGCAATTTGAGAATTGTGTATCGAATGTTGAATGCTTTAAAATTGGAAAGCTCGATGTTTGAAAATGAGTGCTTTCATCCTCTATTCTGGAATGTTATGTTCAATTAAAGTTTTTAGCGGTCTATTTTGTGCGACGTTAACTTAGCACTGCAGCTCTCATTTTGTATTCTGAACCTAAATGACGCAGACGTGGGAAAAACAATGATTGATTCGCGGAGAGCTGTCTTGAGTTGAGAGCGTGTAATCGATGGCTGGTGCCACGAGTGCGCTGTTTGCCGATGAAGTATTACTGATAGTTGTTTTTGATAGTTCTTCGTTCAATTAGCAGAAACAAGGACTCGAGGCCATTTGGGACTCTCAGCATGAAATGACAGAGGAAAAAAACACGTGGCGTGGGATTACCTTATTGTAGACAAAAGACGAAGATGATCGTGGCACATTTTGCCAAAAGTTAGGAATACATTTTTGGCACGGTTTGGACTTGTCAGGAATGGGAATTGCCGAGTTGCCACCAATTATCTATCCTCCAGTGAACCAAACGTTGGCTATATCCCATGCGAAACACTTTTAATTGGCTAGAACTTTGTGAATATAGCTAGTCCACTAAAGAACCGGCATTTCAGGAACTTTAACGAACGATGCTTAAAATTTCCCTAACTTGCTATTTTGAGACTTGCTTAAAGTCTTGTTATATTTGATTTTTACTTCAAACCTTGTGGTTATATTCTTAAGCCGGGTTTTCCCATTTCCGTGATGAATTTACGAACATAGGTTTGAATTAGTTTTTCACCAGGGAAGCCGACTAAAGTTTGACCCGCATTTAGAAATATGCTAAATGGAGGTGTAATAACTTAAAAAAGATTTATACAAATCACAAAAATTGTAACAAGTCGTCTGATATCATCCATTTGTCCATCCATGATAGCAATATATTTATATTGAAGAACACCTCGAAATCGTTTATCCTTCCCACAATGACGTTCAGCCTCGATAAAATCTCTCAGTAATGGTTGTGAAGTAATACATTTTCTACAATTTCGTCGTTTCTAATATTCCTGCAACTTGTTGTTATCCCCGTAGTATTGTTGGCCATTTTTTTCTAGAATAACTGTTTTATCCATTTTGTCAAGCGTCGGAAATTTCTTTTTCTATCTGATACGTGTGCTTCATTGGAAATCAATTTGAAGCTTTCTTTAAAAAGTTGATCAATGGACAGTAACAATTGCGAGGGTTGGTCGACTGTACGACTGTGGTCCATTGCTTCTTCTATCTGTTATTTCATCCATTTTTCATACCTAGATAGAGATTGAAAGCTTTTATGCTTTAGTGATTTGTGATAAAGTGCGGATAACAGGGTGGGCATGATCAGCGAGTGCGGGGGAAAAATGGTTGCTCTGGGACTTCCTGTCAGTGATTTGTGGAGGGAAAGATGAAATGTGAAGAAAAAATGGGGGATTAAACGAGGCATTGGAGAAAGCCAAGGGCAAAAGGCCAGGTGTTTTGGAAAAGAGTATCCATCCTTTCTCCAACCAAATCAGATACGAATGATGGCCACCAGGTTGATAGCAGCGAGTTGGGGAATTGTATGCTACTGAAATGGCTGTCTGCACATTTATCGAAAAGAACCATCAGCTGGGCATTGCAAAAACAGTGCAAAACATTATCCTGTTAGTTTTAAATGGTTTCAGACATGATTTCGAGTGTTTTAAACCTTTTTAAACTCAAAGAATGCGAAATTTCGTAGCAATTGTTGCGGAATGCCATACCATTTTCTAGACGAAATAAAGAGAAATGAGATTTTGAATAGAACAATTATCATGTCCTTAATTTATATTTAACGTATAAAAGTTGAGATGTTTGTCTCAAAATTGCATAAAGGTTTTTGAAACGTTCTCATTAAAATAATACACGCTGCAGCATGGGTCATTGGCTGCCCCTGCAGTTCGGCAAACCATACATGCTCGCATGTTAGTAGTGATTGCCGCCTTTTGGGAATTTGGGAATTCTACAAGTACAACAAGGGGCCATTCAAAAAGGAGGGGGTAAAGGGGGAGGTGTGCTGGCACGTGGACAGCATGTAGACAGGGGGAAGGGGCAAGCCATTATGGACGCCCACTAATGACGGTATTTTTCAGTTTTTGTTTTGTTTGTGTTGTAAAGGTCAGTGAAAGGCGAAAGGGACACCGGAAAAAATGTGTCAACAGTCCCAAATGTATTTGAATTTTTAAAACCTCGGGAAAGTCGGGTTTTGTGCCTAACATTGTGTTAAACGCAAATTCTATACTGGAATTTTCCTTCGGCGTCAATAAATTTCCGTTAATCTGATTTTGATAACCGTAATATAAATGAAATTTAATTGTGTTTCTTTTAACTGAAAAGATGACATAATTAAGGGTACTATTTCCTGACTGTTCCCTAACATTTCCTGTATTATTCCTACACAATATACAATCGTACACCTGGGTTTAAGTTGGAATTGAATTATTTATCATTGAGCTGGGTTCATTTGATAAAATCCTCGGGACATGTATTCCCACGACGCTTGTTGAGGGCAAAAGCAATTAAAGTCTGGATAGAAGAACGTGTACACCTATCTTGGCTTACTTTAAGAAAGTTAGATATTCCATTCCCAAGGTAGATATTTGCCAAAAAATAGTCTACTATTTCTTTAGATTTGCGGATTACACTTCCTATTACCGTAAAGAAAGAAAAGAAAGCGGGAAAAACAGAATGAAAATGATTATTTTGCGCATCCGTCGTTTATCTTTTGATTAATTCATTAATTAAAATTGAGCTAGCAAAGTTTAATTGAACTGAGAATACAATCTAAAAGTTTTGTCATTTTCTCAAAGACCAATTCTCTCATGGTCTCTGTGCAAATAGTGGTTTTTTTTTTCCGATAACGTCTCTTACTTAATTACTTTCATCCTATTTTCCAAAACAGTTTCATTTTTATTTGAAATTAACTTTACACTAAATTTCATTAATTAGTTGCTAAGCCTTCTGCGCATTTTGAAAAACTGCGCAAGTTCAGTACTTATAACACCCGTGCATTATTGATACTTTTATAAAATGAGTGGAAAAACGTTAGCACATTAGAGAGATTGAGCCAGTCAACGTTAACGAAACGATAACGAGGAACAGCGCTGGCGGCAGGAATGTCAAGGGCTACCCTGTGCAAAGCATGGCATTCCTATGTACATTCTGCACATCCTGTGTGCATTACTGCGTCATTTTTTATATCGCTATAAGTTGAATATTTCTCCCAAAAATAAATGAAGTCTAAAATTGTGCCCCACTGTGATCCGGTCTCCCCTAATATCAGTCCACGTTTTCTTCCAGGTGTTTTCAGACGTCTCACATACTTGTACATATACACAGTATGAAACATGAAAATGGCATATATAGCATTTTCCCAGCCGGGAATGTTACGAATGCAGCATTGTCTCTGTATCTCGGTGTCTCCAATAACCGTGATATGGAAGTATACCTAAGCCATTTCGTAGGAATTACGGCGGAGTTATATAGCTCTCGTTGCAGCTTAATAATGGAAAAACTCTCCGCACTAATGGGATAGATCTAAAGTGGGATTATTTTTTTCTCCTCGGCTGCTGAAACGAACAATACTCTCGGCACCTGTAGTCAACTTTTTTGCGATGATATGCCTTAATTGAACATTTTCCTCTCTTGTCACCGCCGTGAAAGTGATAAACGACCCTCCGTGATCCGTACTGCATCATCGGTGGTGCCATGCCAACTGTCACGCATCAATGGCGGCGGAATGACACTTTGCTCGCACTGATCGAGACAGTGCTGGATCTGGACGTGGACGAGGTCAAAAACGGAAATGCTCAGAAAACGAGTGCAATGGCTGAAAAGATGTACGAGAGTATATAACATTTGCAGCCATATATCGCATTTATATCATTGAATATGTAGAAAAGATAATCGGTATATAGTATTGATACTAAAGGTATTGGAGATAACGATATTCATGCATGTACTTTATTCATAGTCGATATTGGATGTGTAAGAAGCACATGTAGGCAAGTGATCAGTTTGTGATGTGTCCACGTAGTCATACTTTTTACAATCATGTACAGTATTTCATGCGTGTTTTCTTCAAGTATGCATGTACTACGTGGAGACAGTGTTGGACAGTAATGGACATTGAATGAATTTGAGTAATGAGTAAAAGAATACCGAGTACAAAGAGTGAGTAATTTAATATACATTTTCGGATTGCCGGGTCACTGTGCAATTAAGCGGGTCCGACTGTACATCGTACCGTAAATGAACAACTGTTTCCAGATGTCAGACATTGCTTCGTATTACCATGTAAGGGACATTATGGACAAATGTTGTGTCTTTTGAGGTCTGTAAGGACCAACCAATAAAGTTGTGAAAGAACTGGCTCTCCAGCTGTCAACCCAATTTCTTGAACTGCACGAAACAGGAAGGAAGTTGCCTAAATGACTCCTCGTGTTGAAGAATGGGCAGTTTTAGGACGATTAAGGAGCCCTGCGCCCCTTTTTTCCGAGTTCTTCCTCGAATGCATGCACCTGCTTTGCTCCAACAACTCTGGATGATGAATGCACGCTAAAAACGTGTTATTTTCTGGCAAAAGCGCCGTAGATCAAAGCAACCCCCGGAATTGGTGGTGATGGATTTCACGAGCATTTGACTGCAATTTAGGTAAACGCTTTATCACCACCGTCTCAGGCCTAATCCTAATTTATGGATTCCGGCAATGAAAAGAATTGCTGGGAGTTTGGGGCATGGGTCCCTTCTTGGGTTTTCTTCCAAATTTCGAAACACTGAAGAAGGGATGAGAACGACGCAACCTGCTGGCTGAGTAATGTCTTCGACTGCTCCACCACCTTTACCAATCTATAAAAATAAGTTGTCGTTGGTGGATATGAAGACGCTTTATGGCCCCAGTGAGCGGTGCATCTTCTGCCCGTCTTATTGGTTTGTCACCATATTGCCGCACTCGCCTTTTTCTAAGACGAATTCGACTTTATTTGAGCGAATGAACGACGGTTTTGATGAGCTGCATTGCGGTTAACTCTTTGCTTCTTCTAAGGGTATGGGGATATTCCCCTTCTAGTCTCTTTTATCTTAGCATACCGAATCACTCGATCCGATAGCACCTTAGCTTAAAGTTCGCTCGATCAGTTACGACTTCAGCTTAAACTTCACTCGAGCAGTCACAACTTCAGCTCAAAGTTCGCTCGATCAGTCACGATCAAATTTTTCTCACTAGATCACTAGTGTGATTTTGTATTTTTCAATCGACTGGTGCCCTTCAAATCGAGCAAACAAGGATGAAGTTAAACATGGGAGTAGCTTTCTTAACTACTCCTTTGGAAGTCTTCCGGGGCATCTTTAATGACGCTCGCTTCTTTAATCATATTAAGCTTTGGGACTGAAATGATTTTCTGTCTGTCAGATGAGAATAGTGTCCTTCCAGACCCGCGATGAACGGCAATTCTGCTAAATTCACACTGCGTGGTAATGACTGGACAAACAGAAGAAGCATTTTTTGTCAACAAAGCCCGCAAATCCCTCAAATTGTGTCCCTCGTCTCGTACATTTTCTTCGGTGCCAGAAGATGCTTAACAAGATTTATGTCCATGCTTTTTTTTTTTGGCATGCGAGCCCTTTGATAAAAAAATTGCGTGGCAAGGAATCGGAGGCCTTCTTAGGCAGTTTACTATTCCCCGCAAATATTGACCATGCATATTGGATGATGATAATAAAATCAGCTCCATTCATCTTGCCCAGTGTTCATCTCTCGTTAAGACCGTCGGCTGTGTAAACCAGCGTTTCCCGTTGGGGCTTTTGTTTGAACAGTTTTACAATTTCCCACAAGTCACTCGCCATCCTTCTTAAAAACTTTTCACATTTCAAGAGTTAGAAAACTACTTTCTTCAAAGACATTGAAGACTTTTTTGTTTGTTCTTTAAGGTGCCTATTTATTAGGTGGGCCAAGAATGATGGTGGACTTTACTGCCGTTCAATGATTTCATCCTTACCCTTAGGGGTCATTCAAAAAGGACGTTCTCAAGAGGGGGTTGAGGGGTCTGCTGGCATGTGGACAGAGGGAGGGAGGGAGGGGGAAGCCATTTTGGACGTCCACTAATGATGGTATTTTTCAGTTTTTGGATTTTATGTTTGTGTTTTAAGGAATTTCCTTTTTGAATGGCCCCTAAGTGAATTTAGGTTTGCGGTGGAGTAATGCTACATGTTATTAAGAAACCTTATAATGTACCATTGAAATATATGCATAATCGGAATGTTATTATTATGCACTATTTTGGAATGTATACATATTTCATAAATGGCTCCAAGTGGTCTTTAACACTAAACCGGTGATGAATATACTGTGATCGTGTATTTGGATAGTCCATTCAACGGAACACGTACCTATACATTAAAATGTACGTATGTCTGGAAACATAGTGTGGTCAGTTATGAAAATACTACCTCATCTACATAACAGAAATTAGACAAGGAATATCTATGGCAATACATGTTTCTATACGTTGCAATGACATGTCTATGAATGTCCCCAGGTATATTTTAGATGAGACACGATAGGGCATTATATTTGTAACCCTTGATGATATTTCCACCCGGGATACAATCGATGTACGTATACATGTTTATTACGTATGTGAAGCTTTTTTTTTTTTGCTTATTGACCGTATGTCAGTAACATAAAAGTTGTAAAAGTCTACGCTTTCATTCTATCGCGTACAGTATAAGAAATATACTTTACCCGCACATCTAAAATATCGATTCTTTAGTAGCATTATTCGGCAATGTAGCTCTAATACTCGTAGATTTACTTCATAAATGTCGTGGATAAAACTGCCAAGTTGGCGTTGGTTTTCACACACTCCTCGAGCCCTTTGCTCGAAATTCTCCATCTTTGGCTATTTTATAAACTCTTCGAAAGAGTTGTAAAAATTCAAATAAATATGCTCTATAATATCCCGAACTTGGCTAAGGTTCGCTGTATGTCATCTTTGTAATGGACCAATATCGTAAAATTTTATGTTCTTTATGTGCGCTTGATTACAGCTTTAACAGCGCTTTCATGCTGATGTTATACATTTCGGAACACTGATCTTCCAATAAAATGGTGAAATTATTTCACCTAATGCTCTGCTCAAACATACTCGAGATATATGTGAGGCTAGTTGATATTTAAGGACTGAATTACACAAACGTTGCTTTACAAAATAATCTCATCATTTTGTATAAAATCCACATTTTCAAATTCCATGACTTCAGGTACAATCCAAACCCTTAATTATCAATGGGAATTGGGGATCTTAGGGGACATTCAAAAAGGACGTCCTTAAGAGAAAAGAGCATTTTAAAACCTCGGGGAAAGTTGGGTATTATACCTAGATTTATGTTAAATACTAATTTTAAGCTGGAATTTTCCTTCGAGGGCATGAAATTTCCGTTAAGCATGCAAATCTGGAAAAATGTCGTGGAATTGGCAGTGAGACGGATGCTTGGTAATTTATCGGATGAGCTTTTGTGTGTTCCAGCACAATTTCTGGACACCCTACTTTAAAAAAAAAATTACAGTGTTGACAGGAGGTAGGGGTCAATTTTTGAAGTAATTTCTGGGACGTCCTCTTTGAATGACCCCTTATTCATTCTCTGAATCCCATGTGCCATTTATGGGCACTGTGTGTCCAATTTCTGATGATGCCCATGTATAATTTGTCTACGTCTGCATTATAATGAAATACTTGCGATATGACAGTAATATATGCTTTATTGGTATTTTTACTTCCATAACTTCGGTGTTCAGTAGTTTAAACAGTTCGGATGCTTGTTTTAATCTAATTAGTGAGTTAAATCATGCATTAAGCCTGCTTGCTCATGAAATTCCATTTCCTTTGAGGATTACTCTCTGCTTACCAAGAATTTCATCCTTAAGTTGCGCAACTTGGATGTTCTTGGGCTGCTGCTGTTGCTGCTTGCGTAGTCGATATATATATGGCACTAACAACTTGCAGCAAAATCTACCATGAGTAATTGAATTGAAAATTAATCATGGAGAGAAAAACGAATAACAATTAAGTCGTTCAGCAGAACTGTTTGAGGAGAGGGTTGAACACTGGCAGCTAGTCATTAAAGCTGCAAGACGAACATGCACCACTTGAATTCATCATGCATCCATGAACAAAGCGCAGATAGGGCTTTTTTAGAAGAGACTGCACTTCCGTTTTAAGACTTTGTTCACACTGCTTTTGCCGAGTTTAACTAATCCTTCGCTTTTAAATTGTTCCTTCCTGTTGGAAAAAAAAAGTATACGACATGTATCTCCAATTTCTGCTACCTTCTTACACGTAGCACTTTGAACTTGGCTGTATATGTGGACTTGTACGGTACCCAGAATCAACATCTCGCATGAAGGAACAGTATCTTGTACCCTTCAATTCAACTAAGTCCTCAATAGTCAGCAAATAAATGGCATATGGTAGGGGGAGGGGTCGTACCCAATTTCAGGAGAATGTTCCTACGTCAGTAGCTACTTGGACATATCATTGTTAGAATGAATTTCTACTAAATCTGGACATTGTCGAGGAAGGCTATTCCATCGTCTAATCGCATATTTTGCGCCTCAACATTACTCTGTATGTTAAATAGGAGCGCAATATTTCAACGTAGGGCGAACCAGTGGTGGTGAATGTGGTTGTGGTGCGTGTGGTGGAGCGTTTCCTTTACATTTGCCTTACATTCTCGAAATACGTGTTGGTTCGCTGCACTAACAATTTTTGTGAAATGGCGATTCCGTGAGCGGGGGTTTTGTAATTATAAAGTCATGCCGGTTTATTATTTCTTTGTTTTAATGCAATGTTTTCCTTCTCCTTTATAGTTGGACGAGACTTAGGATTGCTTCCTGTGATGGTTTATATACACGGGGAATCGTACGAATGGAATTCTGGAAATCCCTATGACGGCACTGTTCTCGCCAGCTATGGAGATGTTGTCGTAGTTACCATTAATTTTCGTCTGGGAATTTTGGGTAAGTATTACTCATTGGATTAGCACGTGTATTTCATTGTGGTAACAGCAAATGTAGATTTCTGCCAACTAGGCAGAAAATATATATAAGATGTCAAATATGACGTGTCTAGCTTAGTTTTGTAAAAAATACGACTTGGAACGGACAACACCAGATTCCTCAGGGGTAGTCCCATGTTTCACGTGATAGCGCCCCAAGATTGGCTCCAAGAAAATCGTATATAAGGACCAGGAGCAGAAAAAACAGAGACAGTCACGCGCGCGACAGAAGAATCTTACACAAATGACCGTAGATGGACATTATAAGACGTCCCACATATATCTCCACATGTTTCATTACTGTTATTTCTGGTGTTCTGGTGGCTTTATTTGTTATATAGTATATTGCTTCGAGGCCACACTATTCTCCAATTTGACAAAAGCTGTGGTTCCCTGTCATTGGCAAGAATGTACAGAATTGTACAGCATTAGCGGCATTTAAATCAATAGTGCAGATTGAAAGGATAAAAAGATAATAGCAACATGTGGGGATTTTGGAACAAATGATGCTACATTGTTCAAATATATTCTTGAAAAAGCATAGCCACTTGCTGTAATATAATTTGTCATTGTCAGCCAACTTGTCTTCAGGGTATTTAAAAAAACGTTACTGCCAAATCAAGCCTAGATGTGTTTATCGTGTTTTCTGTAATAAACACGCGTATAGATCCATACTGAATTTATTCCATACCCGAGTCCCATATAATGAAATAGTTGTTACATTTCATATGTGTTCAAACACGAAGATATCGTGTACGATGATAGAAATGTCCGGAAATATTAGTATTATTACTGATGTACAATATTGATATTACTAGAAATATGAACATGGCACATATTGTTTATTGACCAAAATAATGCGAATGTGTTTGGGTAAAACAGAAACTCCACGTATGTAGATACAGTACAGTAGATTCCGCTTTATCTGGACACCGGTTAATCTGGGCAGCCATTTATTAGGGCCAAATTGTCAAGAAC
>JAUJYV010001668.1:0-16217 GCA_033995625.1 Ophyiulus pilosus
CTTTGTATGTATTGACAGAAATCCTGCAGAGAACATAGTATACTATAGGTTTGTAGTCAAGAGGTGTCTTGAATACAAATTAAATCCTGTCAAATAAGTCAATTAAAGAATCTACGATTCATCTTTTGAGACTTATATATGTGTTTCAAGCTTTTTGACAACCTAAAAGGTTCTTTAATACGGCATCTGTTACCCTGAGGCGTTTGAAAGGCCTCAAAGACCATTCACTCTTCTCTACCACTTTCATTCCATCCTTGATAGGTCAAGTGTGGTGATCAAGATGCTAGCACGCGTTAAGACGGCAAAAAGAAATATAGAAATTTAAGAAATTTCCAAGATGGTCAATTAACTACCTTTATAGAGGCGACTACAATGTTCTCTTGATGAATATTTTTTACAAGGTTTCATTTTGAATGTATTGTAAAATATAGAAATATAGAATTTTGAAGTGCTTATATGTAGAACCTTTATAACTCTTCAATAAATGGACAACATTTTTCCAATGTAAAAGTCGATTGAAACTCTCAAGGTTCAACTTCCTCAGTGAGCCTGAATGAATGGAATTAATGTAAGATTTAATTCACTTTAATTTTATACAGTTAGTTCATAAGGGATGTGTGGTACATAGTTCATTCTGAGTTGGATTATAGCAATGTCTGCATGCATGCAACAAATACTGGGACTTAACAAATCAAAATTTCCGTTTCTTATACTTTGCACAAACTTTTTTTTTAACGAATTTGTTGCATATTTTCAGAATAACTAACCGCAAGATTAAAAAATTCCAAACAGAATAGAGCAGGAATAAATGGATTTGTTCCTTCTTGCGTTGTCTCCTTTAGGAAGTTCCCATTCCATATGGTCAGCATGCAGGGTCATTCTCTTGACGATAGCCATAACAAGAGCAACCAAGAATGGAATTCTGGTACTGTAAACCAGGCTCGAACACGAAAAAATAATTACTTATGTTTATCAACAATGCCCTCTGAACAAAGGGCGAAACTCGACGCGTGTGGCGCTGCCCGTTCCACCAGAATATAGTTGGACATATGCCGGGTTTTTACGGGGATGGTTCGCCAACAACCCCGCCATTGTTAATGGAAACGTAAATTTAAATGCCTAATCAGGAATATAATGAGGTTGTAAACGCTGTCTGCATACAGAACCCCCCTGGTAGCCACATTCCCAGGCTTGAGACAACAAACACCGGGGTCGGTTACCCCGGGCATTAGTTTGATATCGGTACCTCCATTCAAGGGCACGCGGGCGCGTTGCCGATGTTCGACCCCGCCGGGTCGGCTTCGAATAATACAGGGATAATCAAACACAGCGAATCGATCAACCCACCTAACCCCGGGAACTGAAATGTGAACCCCAACAGTGGCATGGGGCGACAATTAGGGCCGCTTAAACGGTCCGAATGAGCAAAGCACTGAATGCAGATGGTAGAGTTCTGGGAATGGGGAAACCTCAAGGGTTAACCCTTTATGGAAAACGGTGCGATGACCAGTGTGACCAGCGGGTCGTGCAAGTTGCTGTTGCGGTGTGGTGCTTTTTCAAAAGTCGAAAATCTCATAAAAATTCGTGTGGAAGTAACGAGTGGTTGCAGTCTTAAACTAAGCGAGACGTTTTTTGCCTAAGGAATAGGAAATTTCTATAGAAATTAATGGTTTTATATAAATATTGAATGGCCCCACGTTTTCAATATCCTTCAGTTTCATGATCCATCTTCAAAGATTCTAAGGTTTATAACTTTTTGATGAAACCTCATTTTCACAATACCCTTCTAACTGAAGAAGTTTCTGAAATATTGTCGAAATTTGTAACATCTGAAGTCCTGACGTCATGGCGGTTAATGACACTAGTTTCTTGGACACACCAAAATGACCACTTCCCAAAACGCGCCAAGCCCGATTCCCATCAGCTCCCCGGGGTGCCTCTGTGTAACCAATTACCTGAATAGGCTCTAAGAATAGGCAATTCATGGTCAAAAGGTCCGGCCGCAGCAGGGATGGTAAAACGCCTTTGTGTCCCTGGGCACCCCACGGACAGGCCTGCCATCTACATCTGTCACCCCCACCCCCAGTCCGCTTACATTTTATATCAGATGTAAAAGCGGTCGTGATTAATGGACGGTGGGGGACCCAAGCGCACCTATCCATCACAAATTGAAACATTACCGGTGCCCGTGCCCTTGGGTGGCCGGGGTTATACTAGTGACTCCGAAATGCACGAAATAGATGTCCACCATCACCCAATCAAGCGTACATGTATTTAGAAACTACTAGTTTTTCAAGTTCAAGCAAAATAATTTAAAGCATAGTAATCACTCAAAAAATCAGTGTTAGGGATTACTTTCCAAAACTTCATCATTTGTTTCATTATATCGTTGAGGATCATCCAAGTAGTTTCTGAAGTTCTGAGCAACACATCCACCAGAATCCGGACCTACATTAATTTGTCCTGTAGCTCAGCAGTGGGCTGATCCACAAGGAAATTTCCGAGTGCGCCCTTCACTTGAAGGCGAACTGGCGCCCTGTTAGGCTAAGCACATACTGATACTGAGACTGTGAGCAGTACAGCTGAGAAGAAAGCTGAGAGCCAAGCAGTGAAATCGATGATAGAGTGAGGGGCACATACTGAGGCGTTCGTAAGAGAGCAGACTTCCAGAACTGCCAGAATTTTTTCACGTGACTTAAAGGTGCATTTGAGATTAACTCTCGTGTTGAAGTGTGTCCATCAGTGAGAGCTACTCTCAAGAGTATCTCGCCAGGATTTTCTCTCTCATGGAAAAGTGACTTAAAGGTGCGCTTCCCTTTGAGATTAACTCTCGTGAGTTACTTAATTTCTATGGCTGCTCTCAGAAGTGTGTCCATTAGTGAGAGCTGCTCTCGAGAGTATCTCGCCAGGATTTTCTCTCTCGTGTAAACTTGACTTAGCGCTAGCGTCTTCTGGACGATTACTTGCCGCCCTCTTGACACTTGTTCCACCACCCTCTCGCCAGTCCATCCCTGTTTGTTGGCATACCTTATTGGGAATTTTTCCATTCTAATGACAACAAAATAGTCAAGTTATCCAACTTGTCGGACACCAAATTTTTGTGTGACATCATTACAGATTCCTAAAAGTAAACACACACCTCCATGGCTAGACACTTTTTTGGACGCCCCACCTTCGACAGTTTCCTGAAGCAAATTTTCCATGGAAATCATTGCACGGTGCTCAGGTCGGATACGCTTTTGAAGGTTTTTTAATTAATTCTAATGCAGAGATTGTTTGGCACGTGATGTGTGCCTACGCATACCAAACAGAGATCATTGGTGCCCAATTTCTTTTCCATAGAATTAATGACCCAGAGCTAACGGGGGCCACATTCCGGCTGCGTCACCCCTCGGATTAGTGAGGTGTGTAGAAATATCTGCAGCTTTAATACATCTTTCTGATATCATTAACTTCCAGGAACGATTTGTGGCATTTTTCAAATAATTTGCAATGATTATCCAATATTTAACATGGCATTCTTGTATCTAGAGATGATGTCCTGTCTGTTTGGGTGTCTGGATTAATGTGGCTCGGTGTATATTTTAGGGGCAACCCTTTGCCTTCACATATCTGGTGCATGCGGCATGCCAACGTAACTTGAGAGGTTGATATCATGTTTTCAAAAAAATGTTTTCTCGACTTTGGTGGGTTGCTCTCTGCCTAGATTTTTAATTTGAAGACACACTGTGGCGTTATTGCACGTTATCTGCTGACATGTACGGTCAACCGCGGGTCATGCAAACGATATATTCGAGGCTAACAACCATAAATAAAGATGGTTGCTCGTCAGTTAACGAGTCGCAGCTTTGGTCATTCGAATTTTTTATTATTTTTTTTTTGTGTTTTCCTTTTTTGACAAGAGTTTTTAGGAACTCGTGTTTAGCACCCTTGTCACGTTTGACGGCGCCACCCCCGTAGCGAATCTCACTTCACTTGTCGTCCGTTTAATTCCGCTAATCGCTTAATTAATTCGCGTTTTAATTATAGTTTAAAACCTAGCGTTATGGACACCCACACCATTTATAACATGTTTATTATGCATAGTCTTCCAAAAATCTTTAACGGAGAGCCGCCAGGAATCCACAGGTGTGCGCATAGTTTGGAGGATGGTCGAAATTATAGTGCCAAAATTTCATGTTACAAATTTCCGCACGAGAGTCTACAGTACTATGAAGCAACGAAAAGTTCCCTTTATGACACTGGAATGAGGGTTGGTTGTGCTAAATATCCATTTGGTAACTTGTATTCAAACAGATGCTATCATTTTTATTAGGAATTTTCAATTAATATTTTATGAACTGTTTAAAAAGTTTATGCATTTCTGATATATCGAAAGATATTTTTATAATGCAACGAAAATTTCTAATTTGTCACTGGAATAACGTTTTGGTTGTGCTGCCATGGATGGTTGGATAAAATGAGGCTCTAATGATTATGGTGTGTCGCTGCAATTTTAGGCATAGTTAAGTGTGCCGTGAGATGTAAAACCAAAGTTGCTTTATCAATTAAGCTTTAGACGATAACGATAAAATAAGCTGAATTAATATATCCTTTTCTATCATTTTTATGATATACTATATATATATCATTATCGTTTTGATCATATACAAATCCCCAATCTTTCAATAGGAAAACTATACACCGTCTTTATGTATGCTGCTGTGAAAATCATGGAGGTCACAACATAGAGGTAGAATTTGACGTTCACATTTGTTGCATGACAAAATAAGCATATAATGAAGGGTATTTGAAAAAGTACACCCTTTTTTGAGAAAAGGTCAAGAGTGGGTGGTAGAAACAGCACCGTTTAATTTAGCCAGGATTATAGCGTGTGACAGGATTGGTACATGGCATCTGGAATGTCCCGAAGGAGACAAGCATATCGCTGCCAAATTACGGGTTTTCATGTCTTTACACGGCTTTCAAAAAATAAAAAAAAAGGTTACAAAGTAATTTTGTAGTTATGCCAAATTTATTTCGCTTGAAAGTGGCGTTTACAGCATTTTTACCGCTCTCAGGTTCTGGAAGAGGATCAAGTGTCCACGGTATCAACGACCATTTGTCAGAGGACTTTTGAAGGCAAAATCAGAGCAATTTTTCTAACTTGCCCCCTGGAGGTATAAATATAATTTAAAAGCAAGGACGGGATTCCATAGGGGATGGGTTCAAACGATGATGAGCAAGTTTTTTTTAAGTTTTATTTTTTTGTTATCGTATATAAACGCTATCTAATTGTCTTTAGACTTCAACATGGCAGACGTTTTCCAAAATTATTACCTGGTTTGTGGTTGACGAGGGCCTCTCCCTGCCAAAAATCGTCCGAAATGATCGTAAAAAATGTCCATTTGACGCGAAATTAACTCTCATTTGGAGGAATCATTTCGTGGTTTTTTGAAAGAAAACAACATTGTTTTTTGGCGGCCGAACAAGAACTAGTCTTGTTCCAGATTTTTTTGGACCAACTAATTGGGAAATGAGATGTCAAAATAAATGCGGATTCACGGTGGCAGCCCGGTTTCACACGAGATTCTTTCAAATAATAAAAGTAAGAAATAAATAACGTAAAATGTTGAACAATGAAATATGAAATTGTTGAAGGATGAAAAATAATAAGTTTTGAGAAGTTGATAAGGATGACCTACAACAGGTTTAATCTACTTTTCTCATGATTTAATCTCCAATGTCAAGGTTGCATAAATCTGAAAGCCTTGGGTAACGAGAATACCGCTAAAAGTAATCTCTGTATACACTATTCTCAAATCCCTAGAATAAATTACTATTATTACACCAACCTGTTATGGTTATTTCATAGCATGCTGCTCTCAGAATATCTTTCTTAGTTTATTTATTATAATTGAATGTGCTGTTTAATACCAAGAATTAAATATGAATATAGTCATCCATTGTCCAAATATTTGGGGAAAATCACTTAAGAAAGACAAATCTAGAAAAGCTAGCAGTTTCTGGTATACACGATGATCAATTGAGACTCGTATACAGTAGCAAAAATTTTTTGTTCGGGGAATTTCCCATATGCGGACCTCTGACATGGATTAACCAAGGGATTCAACAGATCCTTTAAACGACTATTGGAAAACCAATCTCAACTTTGATCCCTCTTTCGGTGACCCCTTGCTGTTTCGGGCAAAGACCCCCTGGCGAGTTCTTAAGAAAGTTTTCCTTCTTTGAGATTTCGTCCAGGTAGTTTTTTTGAAACAAAATCCCCCTTAAAAAGTTTGGTTTTTTTGGGAAATGGAAACGGGGGATGTGAGCACGGTTAACTTCTTTACCACACACTCGTGGAATGGTGCTGTTGTGGTCACTGAGGTTAACCCGGGCGACCCCAGGGCTACTACTGGTCTGTCACCACCACCAACAGATGGCCACCCAAAGAGAGGATGTACGCGGATCTGGAAATGTGTTCCTAACCTAAACTATCCAAGAACATATGAGAAATGCAGAGTTGCAGATTAATAAGCTTCTTGCTAAACAGGAGTCACTTTATTATCATAAGTATTATGATAATATTGCATGGACTTGACAGAAGAGCACTATTCAAGTAAGAAGTGTGCCTTGATATCTCAGAACACCATAGCCATTTTTTAAAAATAGTAAACAGTTATTATTGTTCTAAAAAAACATACCGTTGACTTAAAGAAATAGGTAATTTTTTAATGATTTTGTTAACTAACATTTTTCTGTCAAAAATATCTTTGGAACAGTGTCGTAAATAAATGCCTATTCTTCAACAATGTATTTGCTGCTTGACAGTGCTCAAAATTCTGAAAGTTCTCCAAACAAACATTCTAACACAGTTCAGAAATTCCAATGTATAAACATATATGTATTTTACCTGGAAAAAGTGGACAAATGCTGACGCAAATGACTGCAGGTATAGCTTGTACTGTTTATGTGTGTTTCTTGGGAACATACTAGGATTTTCACGCGAACAAATTACTGTATTTCTGACAAAGTTGATTTATTTTTTACCGAACTATTTCCACACCGCGTGAGCTCGTCAACGAACTTTTTTTTAGTAAAATAAAAAGAAATCTGGCCATCTCATCATGGGTGTTCTAAAAGAATTACGAGCAACCACGCAGCGTAAGCCGATATAATGCGATACTGTTTTCTCAAGATGTCAACGAACAAAACCAGGGATCCAATCTTTTAAAGAACTGTTGCCCTGTTCTTAAAGCCAGTATCGAGCCACCTTTTGGTCACCTTGTCGATTAACGTAAATCGACTGAACGGATCATAGCGGTGAACGATTCGGTTTCCACTTCACGTACACCTTATCCGCACTGCGACAAATTCAACTTTGAATTTTAGGTCACGTGCACTGCCCAGAATCTGTGCGAATGACCACTGAGCCGAGGTATACAATTAGGTTCCAAATTATCAACGTTAATTGTACAGAAAGCGACCAGAACTTTGTACAGGAAGCAGTTTAGGAAGGGAGACTGTTTACGCATGCATAATTCCTGCTTTGGACAATGTATGTTTTTGCATCTAGATATTGGGGAAAACATATTTTGTCAAAGTACACCTGAGTTCTAACGTATTTCATTATACTGCTTATAAACATTACGTCCAAGTTGTCTGAATGCCAATATTTTATTGAAAAATCTGTTTATAGTCAGAGATCTGTCAGGAGGTCATCTCATTTTTTCTAAATTGTTTTCACACATTTCCATTATGAAAAGCAAGTGAAACTGCTCAGAACTTGAGTTTATTATGCGGTTAGGTGATTATGGTGTTGCAAACCAGCGGTTAAGTAACCCAACCCATTAGAACTACATAGAATGAGTAGTTTATAAGGAAATACATGGAATGTCTGACGTGCAAGTGCCAACACTTAAGCATTAAGAAGTGTTTACATAAAACCTGGAGGTGTTGAGGGCAGGGATGGCAATGTTTCCTTAAGGAGGGTTAAGGAAGATTCTTGGAGAGGTTGTCCAAAACTATGACATACTTGTTAAGTCTCGGGTTTGTTATTGGATTTTTGGAAAATCTTTTCTTTTTGGCGAAATACTTGCCGAAGTCATCCAACATCCTTATAAAGGCACATAAGTCAGTCATGATCTTCTTATAAACACGAAAAGATTCAATTTAAGCATTTCCATGTATTTAACATGCCTCATTGTCATAAGGATTGCCTGAGATTTTTCTTTTCATGTTAAGCTAGATATTTCAATAGTATTTCTGATTCCATTGAGTAGCGCCATCTTGGATTCCTTAAAAAATTCTGTAACCTGTCTGCAGATTCATTTTATCAGAAAAGGTTTAAGTCATGTAGTCAAAAAATAGACAGATTTCTGAACACAAATTAAGAATTCTGTTCTTTTTATGCTCCTTCTCGCCAGGTTAGGCTAGGTAAGCCACCATATTTTTGTATACCAAAAGTGCTTCTGAATCCCCGGTGGCGCCCAAAAGTCGATATCTAATTAGCATCCTTGTGGCTGATGAGCTTGTGAAAAGCCATGATTTGAGAAATCTGCGTTTTTGCCACTAGACGACCTAGTCTGTACTTTAGGAGGCGACCCAAGATGGCCGCCGGTGACGTTTAATCGATACTAGACTAGACCTACTTCGGTACCGCGGCGATGTACGGATATTCCGTACAGGGACGTGGGAATCGCATTTATATTTAACTCAGTTTTTTTTTCCTTTTTTCTGTTCCTTTCCATTATGCGAAGTCGTTTTTGAAAAGGAAATGCCGAATGATGAACACGATTATTAATGATCATTATGTATCTTGGCACACGTGTAATTACCACCGCATGAATGGATTACTGGGAAATGGGCGAAAAAAAGCAATTTCCCTTCTTGAATTGGATGCAGATTGCGCTTCGTAAATTCGGATCGAGATTGGTGTCATTTGTTATAGGTGAATGGGGGGAACATCGTGCTTGAAAACTACCCAAAAAAGATGAAAATCGATGTTTTCGATGATGCTACGAGAAATAAATGGAAATTCTTCTTGAAAAGTCGAATGTTTGGGAATGGTTTGCGAGCAGGCAACTTTTGGGAATCGGAGAAGAGTAATTTTGAACTAGTTGAATCTATAATATTTTGGTTTGCTTTTTGAACAATTTGTCATCATTTTTGTGTGGTGCATTTTAAAGTTTTTTAGTTTTTAAAAGTGGATTTAGTTTGCATATTTGAAAAAAAAATCACCATTTTTACTAATAATTTAATTTTTGACTTAATGGTAAGTTATTTAATTTGAGAAAACTAAAGTTTTGGTTCTTCATTCGCAGCTTTATTTAATAAGTTCCTTCACGAGAGTGATGGTAACGACATCCTAAAATGCATTCAAAAATTCATCCCCTTACCTACGGGTAACCTACCCCATGAACTGTATTACAAGCCTATGCTGTACTGACTGAGGCTGAGTCACACCAAGTAATTTGGGGATAAACGTTTTGTTAAAATTTTGTAATAAAAAAAAATTATAAAACTACATACTATATGGTATAAAGAAAATTGATTTAAATTATCGAGTAATTATTGTTAAGTGAAGTAAGAAAGTGTATTATCTTAAAAATCATTATAAAAGCAAAAACTCGACAGATTAATAAATTAAAAATTCCTTGTAACATGATACATAATAAAAAAGTATAGTTGCATATAACGGAATTATAGGTTTTTAGTACAATTCTGTGAGATAATGCTTAAGGGACAACATAATATCGCGGTACTAAACAACTACTATCCAGAAGCACAATATTTTCCAAAACAGCAAAAAATTTGAATAAAAAACCGATTGACAGTCATCCCTTCGATGACATAACGTCACCATCCCTTTTCCAGTAGTTCACATCTTCCGCCATGAAGAGTTCCCTTGGAAAGACGAACTTTTCGGTGGGTCCTTTTAAACGCAGCGCTTGACTTTCGTCATTTAATCGAATGTAAATTCATGGAGGAAATTAATTCCAATAAAAGTTAGTCCGGGATGTGAATTGATGAGGGTATGTGGAAGCGATTCCTGGGGTGATCCCCTTGCAATGTATTAAATGACGTCATTGCTCACCATTAAGAACCCAGGCCCCGGGGGGTCTTGTGCATCAGCCTGCGCTTGGTGCACCCCAGAATGAAGCTGATTATTGCTTTACAAAGTGGGGGCCCCATTCATCAAGGAATGGATGTAAAAATCAATGGGTTTTTCGAAAGTACCCCTCCGAGCGAAAGGGCCGTGTCCCACGTGTGAGCCATTGTCAATCCTCTCAGCCTTACCCCCCACACTTCACGACCCAAGCCTGCTTTAATTTTGGTCTCGGAGCGTACATGGTACTCAAAACGGCGTAATCTGTGACCGGTATGCCATGGTGGCAACATGGTGATATTTAAGAAAATGACGAGTTTTAGATGTCGTGTATTTCTGGTTTGATATCTTAGATGACAAGGATTCAATGACCAAAAACAATAACAGTTCAATGTCTCTTAACTCTTGTGTCTTTCTTAACATTCTAGGACATCTGTCGTAGAAATATCATTGGTGACACATTTGTATGTGGTAGTCTATACTTTTTCTGTTTATTTTCTTCAGCTTCCGATGGTTTGTTGTGAATGTGCTCTTCGACACGGTCAGTTTAACTTTATGGATGGCCAGAATTCTGAGTATAATAGGGGAGAAATGCTGAAATATCTCTTATAAAACAGTTTGGTGCTATAGTTAACTACACAAGTGATCTGTATATTGAATTTGTCGTGCATCTTCCCTGCTTTTAAATTTTGTTTGAAACGCCATTAGCTTGCAACGTCTGAAATGTTATTGATTAAATAGTCAAAAATGACTAATTTTAAGTGACGTACATTTCCAATATGAAATATTGATTTGTCGGTGTATAAATAATAATCTTCTGCACAAGACCATCAGTTTGGCATCCTGGATGATTAGGTAAATGTCTCAATAAAAAAACATTTTTTTGGAAATGGTGTCATTTGCAAAAATACAAATGCACCTTGGTGGTTTGTGGACCATTAGTGATCTAAACTTTGTATATATAAATATTTGCATAACTATACTGTCCAATAATGAAAACATAGTTTTCCACTTATTAGATCAGCATAATGTTTTACTGAAAGGCGTTTTAATTTTCCCATGTAGAATATTGAGTTTACATGACAAAAGTTGATGATGAATAGACATGTGTTGGTATAATTTAATAAATGGAATTATTTTTCAAGATAAACAACTATGTTGTCATTGAAAATATTGAGTGTTTTTTGTGTGGAAATCACACAATCTACCACATATCTGTAATTATTTCTGAAAACCAGGCAACCGTGCTAAATTATTTGCGAATGTGCCAATATATGTATATCGCTCTGGTTAAGGTTGGCACGCAGTCTTCAGAACTCCCACGGGACGCATTTGCCAAATTACCCCAAAAACATAGTTTCAGCTCCATTAATGCCATTATGGCGACATGCAGTGGGCATGTTTTAGTAATGTTCTAAATGGTTATTTACCCATTTTTCGTATTCGGAATTAGCATAACTGGAAGCCTAATCGAGCATTGACGGCGTGTCCGTCATGCTTTCTAAATATGAATCGACACGTTCCAGACATGCGTGCCGTTTTAGCCCCTGGAGAGACATTAACATCTGCAGATCTGCAATTCCCAAAACGGAAATTTCACAACATTCCAAAAAGGCGATGAAGTTCTCTCAAGGACCTTCCAACAACCGCTCGAATAAATCCTTGGTTTGGGTAAAAAAAAGTGAATGGTCCTTGAAGCGTTAGACAGATACTTGAATTTGTTTGACCAACATCACTGTTCTAGTGTTAACAGCTGATGATGATTGAGACAGGACATGTCAGATGAAAATCCATCCGGTCTTTAAAGTCCCTGAACAAAATGAGTGGCAATTGAAAAAACCAGCACCATCTATGGTACGTTTGGAATCACACGTTATTGTAAAAAGGTAAAGAATGGTTAGAAATACTCGCAACAACAAATGTTTCAGGTTTGTTTGGATGTGATACATGTTAACAACTTGCACATATTGGATTAAAAGCTCTAATATGAATTTTGCATCTATTGTCAAACGCTGAGTTTGGGAACGTTCTTACCTGCAGGAGACCCTTGCTTGGACGCCGTACAGACGATACACAAGATGCCGAGCACCACGGCTGTGGCGCAGCTGCGGTGCATTTTTATAAGCCGTGTGACAGTCCTGATGAATCTGCCAATGACAAAAACCACGCGGGGGGTCAAAGGGCTATTTCGGAAATGTTGACCTTGCACAGGTGAGGTCGGTGAGCGAAACACGCGTTTTCATATTTGCTAACAACGATTTGCAGAGTGAGGAGGCGAGCTACTACATCCACTGCCCGGGACCATCAAGGAGAAACTGAAGCCTGCATAGTAGATGCTTGCCACAACCGAATCGATCCGGCTACAGTGGCGCTCCTTGCGGAGTTTATCATAAAACTTCAGTTGTTAGTTTTGTGTTTGGAGCTTGGAAAAAAACGGTGGTGATTTTTCCTCCTGATGTATCCAATGTTTTGGAACTATCCTTTCTGAGATAAAAACTTGGAAGTTTTTTTGTAAAATATGTTAGGGTTGTTTTTGGAAAATATTCTTGGCCAGTGTTTTAGAAAATGTTATTGGTTATTGTTTTGGAAGATAATTGGTTATATAGTTTTTGGAAATTATTCTTGGTCATTGTTTTTGTAAAATATAATTGGTTGTTGTTTCTGGAAAGATAATAGGGTACTGTTTTTGGAAAACATGATTAGTTGTTGTTTTTTGTAAAATATCTAATTATTGATAGGTTTTTTTGTGAAAATTATACTAATGTTTGGGAAATATAAACATTTGGTTTTCTATTTTGGAAAATGGAAACTTTCTTGTTTTTGGACAAAATATTGAGATCTCCACTTCTCCTTAAATCAATTTTGAAGAATATGTTGAAGAATGTTTGATTTTTGTAGAAATAAGTATTCTTGTCGCCATCATGGTATTAATGGAACTTAATTAAATTGGCAAATGTGTACTAATAGAAAAGTTAGTTTCATATTAATGAAAGCTTTCTTTTTTATTTGCTTAAAGTAACTTGTTATTAATGATTGTACGAGTATAGTTTAAAGATTATTGTGCACTTATGAAAGTGCATTAAAAATGCATTTGTTTTTGTATTCGAAAACTTAAAAATAGTTGTGTATTAATTTTATGTACACATTGTTTTTAGCAATTCTAAAAGTATGATATGCACATTCATTTTCTGATACCTACTTTGTATGTGTCGCCAATAGCGAGGTCAGATTATAAACAATGTTAGAGTGCACATTCAACCAAAGTTTACAACACAATGGTTTCACTGAAACAGGTAGTGTAACAAAACAGAAAATATATATTTTTTTAAATGAGGAATTTTTTTTCCTGAAGTCATGGAAATAGTCATGTCGCTTTTGTTATGCTTGTGTTTGTTTTTTATTTTAATAAAAAACGATAGGATTTTTTGGTGGCAACAATGCATTTTCCAAATGCCATCGTCACGGATTTCCCAGACAGACCACCGAAATATAATTTACAAGCATTATTTTACAATGGCATTTATTATTGGCTTATTTATGCAAACAGAAGTTGTATTTAGACAGCAGCGAAATCTCAGACGCCCTAAATATTAGAGAGAAAATCTGGCAAAAAATGTTTTTTTACCTTATGTTCTTGGTCTGGACCTAAATCGAAAAAGATTATATTATTGATACAGAGTTTATTTATATATTTCCTCACTCAGATATACCTTCAATAAGTCACATGACCTTCTGCTACAGTGGACCCATACACCATGCAGTATTTCTTGCAACATGCGCATTACATGTAGGCTTCGTTTATTTAAAAAAAATGTTTCTGTCTGTTTATGACTTAATGGCCGGTTCAACTAACCTGTCATAAATATTCCTTGACATTAAGGCCAGATAAGACAATTCAAATAGACCTTTGGAATATACTGATCTATTTTTTCAAGTTTGATACAACATAATTACAATTAACACTTAATAAGGATAAATGGCGTGTATAAGTCTTATCTAACGTAAGGTTTTTTTGTGCTAAATAAGTAAAGTAATTTACGGTAGTAGAATTCTACGATATTCACTTCTTGGAAACATCAAAGTCGTCCAAATCGTTAAAATCCCTCAATAAATGTTTACGATGTGGGGAAAATTTGAAATTTCTCATTTATTTACATTTCAACGCGTTTATGACGCCAAAGATGTTGCACCAAAGCTATTGAAGTCTATGTCCCTTATTTTATATCTCCAAAACATTCAATCCAACACTTCATTTTGTCATTCATAAATGTTGAATAGTCAGATCACTGTTCCAAAACCCGTTGTGACACTTCCTTCAAACACTACTCAGTGCATATAAACCAAAAATAAGAACTATTATTGAGGCCATGCAGAGATGCTTGTGCCTAAGCCTGTCTTAAGCCACAAGGGTGAAGAACGGCGCTCCCGTCGCTCAAGTAGCACCACCGCTTTTATGGCACGTACAATCCTCTTTGTTTGCTCCCAGAGCCCTAGCCGCACCCCCAAGAATTTCATTAACCCCCACAGCTCACTCCACGCACCTCGAGTCCGGCGACACTGGACTCACCTCTCAGACGAGACTCCTGGTGTTCGACATCGCCTCAGAGACATTTGATTTTTTTTTTTTTTAGCTTTCGGAGGGAGGCTGTGGGGTGAAGGAGTTTCATTTTATTGGGCCATCATCCCTCACGGTGTATCTCTAGGGTCCCCCCGACTTTATTAAGACACGTGCTCGGCATTTAATGGCGCCGTCGCCACGGTTTTATGGCATTTTCGAGGAATTTCTGATGAGTTACGGCGTTCGCTGCTCACCAGGTGCACGGGGCGCGATTACCATTTATAGTGGGAAACGGCCAGCGAAGGGGTCAAAGGTCACGTGGCCTGTGAGGGGCACTGAGTTAGCCAAGCCGCTGTCTTAGATGGACGAGCAATTTTCAACAATTTCTCATCTCTGAAGGGGATGCTGGAGCAAATGGCTGCAGTTTTCAAACCCGAATAAACATTCTGAAATATTTTCTTGTTGGATTTTGACAATTTTGAGAATGGGCACCGAACGATTTAATTTCTTTCGGTTCTTTCGGGTTCATTTCTTAGTTGCGTATATGCAAGAACTATTAATGTAACTGTGTTTGGTAGAGCTGATTGATATTGTTGCTATTGCTTGAGATTATCTATTGAAATTTTAAAATAAGAAGTGTGAAATTTTCAAGAAATAAAACTCAGTCTTTATTAACTTCAGGCAGCCTCTTAAAGATAAAAACAATGGCATTCAGTGAATCCAATTATAGTTCCATTGTTTTACTTGGTTCTTCGTATAGCGTTCACACTAAAAAAGAACATTATTTTCACATACAAGGGATTCCTTGCCTAAAGTTTTTTACTGAACTTTCAGGGAAAAAAAGCTGCATTTTTTCACTTTTGCAATTGCAACCGTTGAGCTCAGTTTATGACCTTCTTCCCATAGTGCACCGCGCATGTTGGAATTTCCTTATCCCCGTAGAAAACAATTCCCAAAGACAAAAAGTGGCCACCGAAGCAGTTTTGCATTTTTGGCATAGTGCCGCGTGCGAAGGAACGTGCTTCAGAGGCGGATGGCCGTCGTACAGAAAGCAGGAACCTGTTGTGCCTTTTTCAAAATGTCGACATAGACCAGTACCACACGAGTTCATTGGTCTTGAGGGCGGAGTGGTTCTGTCTCAGGTGAGCAGACTGTATACTTAGTAGATGTGAGTCAACCAAGTTAATGCTGAAGCCTGCCCACCTACGCCAAGATACCGAAATTGGAGGGGTGCGACCTGTCTGAGCAGTTAACCGCCTCACTGATATTACGGTTACCTGACTAGAAAATAGGTATGGCTCGCTCAGGTGCTTAATTGAAAAACTTCAAAATCCCATGCGATATTACAGCGAGAAAATCTTCCACAGACAATGGAGTGATTTATTAAATGCATGTGATAGGAGAATTGCACAGGTTAGAAGAGACATGCTAGAGGTGCTGAGAATGTTAGAGGTTATGAGAATGCTAGAGGTGCTGAGAATGTTAGAGGTTATGAGAATGCTAGAGGTGCTGAGAATGCTAGAGGTGCTGAGAATGCTAGAGGTGCTGAGAATGCTAGAGGTGCTGAGA
>JAUJYV010001669.1:0-16188 GCA_033995625.1 Ophyiulus pilosus
TGTTCTTGACAATTTGGCCCTAATAAATGGCTGCCCAGATTAACCGGTGTCCAGATAAAGCGGAATCGACTGTACATCGCATGTTGTAAATGCAATGACCCTAAACGCGAGGGCCTTTGGTTGGATAAAAAAGGTTTTTCGTGCACAAGAACCACAAAACTTGAGATAAAAATTAAAAAAATATACTAACAAGTCCCTGCTTGTCATCACCTAATTTTACAAATCTTCAAATTCACCCGTGAGTGTGTATAATACGTGTAAAATGTTAACAATAAAATTATCCAAACAATTAATCGTATACATAATAGTGTACAATAATATCCTAGCTAAAGGACTCGTACTCGCGTTAGACATGCTCATAAATTCAACACACTCAACACGTGACGTCATTCGAGCTGGTGTTGAGCAGTTACCGGCCGTGATGAATATACGAACACCCTTGTTGGAATTCGCTGCAAGTTTTGGGAGGGTTAGGATTATTCTCAGTTAACGGAATATGGATAATAATAGCAATAATAATAATAATATTAATAATAATAATTATAATAATGACATTGTAAATGAGACTAGATAAAAATTTCTTGTTCATATCCCGCTTGTAAATTAGGCAAGATTGTGGCTGTGTTCATACCGATAGACCCGATCCTCAAACGTCACGCTATACGCAATTTTGCGAATTGTTTGCATATATACAGTATATAAAAATTCGCAACATATAAACACGGAAAAATGCGCGCAATGTTTTTTTTAGAAATTTTGTTCTCATACTGAACTTTCATTTCCCAAATTCGCAATTTTGCGTACACGCATCTCTTTTGAGAATCTACCTCCCGAACCGTATACATATTGAATAGGGATAGACTTATTTATTTGCTGGCAGAAATTATGTTTATTCCTGGCAAATAAATTGACGTATATTTGGGTAGTCTTCGTATACAAAATGAAATGATAGCAGCAAATTGGCAGGTGTGTAGAAATAATGCTCTGAAACTAAACAGTATTAATACTGTTAGTAATATGTAGGTAATACTACAAAATTTGTTATATGCAAATTCCATATAACAATTCCCAGGTCGAAAAATGATGTTACATGTATGTATGTGCACTTATCATTTTTGTATTTAGATATACATGCATGTGCATACTTTGAGAAAAATATATTTCATACATCTACAGAAAATGTCATATATGACCATACATGTTTAAAGACATGTATATGGGAAGCCTATTTAAGGTCTTATATAATTTGTCCTCCCAGGTTCTAAATGGAATTTCGAATGCACTTGATAGGCACATAAGTTAGCATCATATCCTATAGCTTCAAAAATAGTTAATAAATTTGAATGGATTTTTGTAATAAATATATTTAGACATGTGCTTGTATGTGACATGTGACTTCATTTTATAACATCAAAATAGATAAAATTCTAAGTTAAAAAATTAGTTGGTTGCACCAAATTCGACTACATTAATCGCACGATTAGTCTATTTAATTCCCCATCAAAACAACTGTTGGAACCAGTTTAACAGCCGATTAAGTTACTAACGTCTTTAAACGTTATTCGAGAACGTTAAAACATCAGTAGCAAAGCGCTTATCGTCTTGACAATGATCTTATAGAATTTCTCCAATTTCATTCATGCAAATGCCTTCCAACCCATTTTGTAGAAGAGCAAATTATCCACTTAGAAGAAACCCGTTAATTAATCAAGTGTGTTTTTGCTTAGATTTCTTTTCGTTCAAATTACAAGTGGAAAAGCCTTTACGTTAAAGAGCAACTTTCCAAAAATCTGCAATTCTGGGAATTTAAGTTATTTGAATTTTGTAGACAACCTTTTCTAGATAAAACCTCACTTGATTAACTTGGAAGTAAAATTTCAGAAAAAATCATCAAGTTTTCTAAAATTTTACTTTGAACGATACATCAAAACTATTCAAATTCTAAGAAATGTTATTAAGATCGTTGCAGATATCAAAACTTTCAAAGTTTAAAATAAAACAATACGATTCCAAATACAGAAGTTTCCGAAATGTATTTTTGTCAATAGTATTCCCAAATGTGAAATCTCACTTTGTAATTCCCTTTGTAGTCATTTTGTGAGTGAGACGAAATGTATTAGCAATTGCATGCAATCCACTCCAAATGCATCCATACACAGGATCCGACTTGTGAAAATTGAATTTTTCTGGCAATCTTATCAAAAATTGAATTCGTCAACTAAAATTGAATTTTTTATATCCTCGCAGGTTGTCGGTGTTTTCGTGTTTCAATTGGACATCGCGTGTGCGTGTGTGAAATTGACGTCATAATGTGGACATGTGAACCAACCAAACTCCAACCAGGCTGCAATCGCCGTTCAATCAAAAATTCATCAATAATTCAACAAAGTGCGCCTTCACGTCTGAATACCCTGACAAATATCTGGTGGAAAACGGAATATTGATAGGTAAGGGGCCCTATTTTGTTACCAGCCACTCATATTTATGCACATAATTTTCCTTGAATTTGATGCAGATGCCTCGTGGTGTAACCCTATATCCGATAAGCAGATCAAAATAATGCAATTTCGCTATGAGACATCTGTATATCGCAATTGTATAAAGATACCGTTTGTGATATTGCTTTTGAAAAGAAAGAAATCTTGGTTCCCCCTGGAGAATAGATTGTTGTAAATTTCTACAATTTTTTTTAAAGATTTACTAGATCCCCCTGTTGAAAATATTTTTTTAGAAAAAAATACTAACAATTTGGTGAGCTTTTGTCTACTTAGGGTTGGAATATTTTTCTGAATTTTTTCTATGAGTTGACAACTTGACCATGAGGTAGGGCCAAAAATAATTAATAGAACAATTAAAGGAACAATATAATAATTTTATTTTTTCTTCATTTGAATTTTCAATTTTATGCTATACTTTTGAATGGCAATCAAAACTGAAATTGATTGTTATGATTATTTGGCACTCTAAGACTAATTTAAGGCCAGAATTATCTGATTATCGAATACTTATGACTTTGTCAGGAAAACACTTCTATGAATTTTGCACCACACTAGTGATTTTCTTGAATACATAAACTTAAAAATGGCGTCTATTTTGGAGATGTCTAAAATCAGTGCAATTCATAAAATGCATAGAAACATTTTCTGTATGTCGAGATGTTAAGTCATAACCATGACGTCATTTCAGGTCATTTTTAAGGCAAAACGTGTCTTGCACATAAAATGATCATTTGGTCAGAAATACATCATTGAGCAGAAATTGTTACATATATGGTCATATTTTAGTCACAATGACGTCTTTAAAACCAAAAAATGACATCACAATGACCATTTTTGCTACCTGGATTAGAAGCTCCAAAAAACGACCCCAAATCAGGTTTAAAATGTTAACACCAGTGGAGTTATACAAGGGATGTTACAATAAATCCAAACAAGTAAATATGGCGGATTTTAGTCTTTTTAGGGGGAATGAAATTGTGTTGAAAATTCGTTCGATATACCCTAATCTGGTTTCGGTGTTCTGCCACCAGGGGCCAAGTCACGCTCCTTGGCAAATCAGGGAGGCCTAATTGGAAATCTACAATGAACAGGTTCAGGGCTAGGTATAATGGGCGGCGGTGGTTTTCCAGCATTATGGAAAAAAGATTTTAATCAAAAAATCTATCAATAGGTACAGGCGTGGTGGATTCGTTCAATTACGCTCCTCTATATATGTAGTCCCCCTCCCCCCCACCACTCACCCTGCCCGTGTGGCATTATGGGATAGCAGTGCCTACAATATCAGCAAAATGCAATGGGGGATTTTGGCTATCAGGTAAAAAGCATGACGCAGCATTGTTTTATCCCATAGTTCCTTTGTTTTGTAGTAACAGAGAATGTTTGGACCCCATGGGGGCACCAGGTGATGGATATTGTCCGGGCCTATAGTTCCACTACCACTCCTGCAGATAGGCATTGAATTTTTAACGCGAAATAGCCACGTGGCCGCTACGGTGTACGGGGGGTGTCTGTGTGTATGGATATAACCCTTTTTATGCAGGACGACGTGAAGGCGCACCTTACCATAACGAAAATGGGTTGCGCTGACATTGACGGATAAGAAGCAAAAAAAAATGACTAAAAAGTCAATGGGGAAACAGAACTAACATGCAAAACTAGACCTGTAGGTCCAAATTAGTCCAAACTGTTGCCAGAATGTGCACATGTATGGGTGTATATCGCCTACAATATGATAACATGTATCTGTAACAAACCATCCATGATACCAACAGTGAAACACTGTAGTGTAGTATGATCTTTTGACAAGATGTTAAGTTGACAAAGAAAAATATCCAGTAATTTACTTGTTTTGGCATACGACACATGTTCGTTTTTTGAGTAGTGTTTTGTTCACATTTAGCTACAATATTACCAGAATATTCAAGTTGTAGGTCAAGATATGGAGGAAAAATATCTAGTGATTTATGTGCATGAATGTTTTGTTCACATTTGGCAACACTATTGCCAGAATCCATATGTCATATGATAACTTGTACCAAAACATGATACCAAAAGTGAAAGCACCTGTATCACAGAAAAAACCCTCTAGTAATGTGCGTACATGTAGGATTTTGTGTGAATGAATGAATTTGTTGTTCACAATTGACAACAGTAGGTAAAAGTTCTGCAACAATTTAGAATTCAAATAAGAGTTTCATGACTGTATACGTGTGTCAACTCTGGACCATTTTTATGAAACAAGACCAACAGTTTGCTAGGATGCTTGACGCATTTTCATTTTCTGACAAATGCATTCTGTATTTGGTTTGAAAAGGATTCAATATTCCTATTTGCACCAACACATTATAAAACATATTTAAAGGATCGACTTCTTTAATTGATATGAACCATGCAGACATTTTAAGGATAACGGTGTCAATGACCATAAATATTTAACGAAAGATAAAAAAAAAATTCAAATTGGTATTTTTATTGTACCCTGTGTATTTTTATCTGTATATTGGTCCCATATGTTAATATTTAAAATTATGAAGCGATTATTCAACCCTGTCACGACAATTAATTGGAGAATAATTAGATGCGATTAGATGCAAGCGGGGGAATTAATTGGCTGCGAATTTTTATGAAGTTTGAGTGTTATAGAAGAAGCTATATACAACCAGAGCCTTTCTATTTCGCACACAGTTTTCCATAAAACCGTATGCCAATATGCATGAAAAAACTAGCACAAAAAACAACCATTTTGAGCATAACGAAAGTTTGTTGACGAAAAAAATAAAAGTAAAATAACGCATGTATAATCGATTAGGTGTGCTGCAAGAGAGAGGCGCTTAAATTAAATTTTTGATGGAAACGTCAGCGTTTTCCCATCCTGTAATACGAAAAGTGGCAGTTTAGTCTAATAATGCCATCATGCGTTTTTTATAGAGAAAAATATATAAAAAGTTGTACTTTTTTGTTTATGCACCCTATTTTGACAATTTGATACATGTCGATCCATATGGGAAAAGTTGTTATACATTATACTAAGTCTCAATTCAATAAAGGCATTACTTTTTTTATAAGCTTTTATACATTTTAATTAAATTTTAAACAGGATAGATTTTATGACAAATATTTCGAGCGTGTGTTATATAGAACATATTTCTATGAATTTTATACGAAATTTTAAATGTTATTATGAAAGTGAAGAAAAGTGATTGGTAGTGATCACAAACCACGTTGGTTTGTATCAAATTTGTAATTTTCAGTATACGTAATGGATATATAGTCATAGATTTACATATATAGACATAAACACCTTATATGGGTAAACATATTTCCATATATTCCATATTTCTAATATGTCCATACACGAAATATCCCATATATAATTTTTGTTCCTGTGCATAGATGCCACAAGTTTGTTCCATGAATTTTTGCTAAGGTTATTTTGCAAATATCACAAAAGTTTGAATGTCATTAAAATATATCCTGCGTGCGATTTTGACGAAAAAGTTGTTCTGGGAATGTGAAGGCAAATATGATATGAGGTTAAAAAGCCATTAGGGTGGTATAGGGCATGTAGGGGATTTGAGGGTGTCCCATAAGAGAGATTGTCCCACGATTGTCAATTAGAACACCTGCCGCCCACAAGGCGCGCCCCCTGTCCAGAGGCATAGGTAATTGCACACGTTTTCGCTGCCATAAAATGTGCCGCCATATTAAAACAAGAGTAATCGATCATAGAAGCATGAGCATGACGGTGAAAAATATTGGTTTTTGGCAAAATTTTCTTTGTTTCCGCGGCTTGACATTTAACATGGGTGTCCATCTGGTGTGACGAACCACCCTGGAAGAGAACGAAATTGCCACCCTAAGATTAGGCCTACTTATGGCAATGAGAGGGGGAAAAATCGATAAAAATGCAAAGATATGTGACAACTTCTATGAATTTTGATATCTTGCACCATTCTACTGATTATGCTGAATTATTATAAGCCTGCTTTCGTACTTTAGTCCGTATCTGCACTTGACTCGTGAACATTACAAAAAATATATATCTACTATAAGATCCGTTTTTTTTTAATGCCATTCGATATACCAAGAGCTGACCTTTGACATTTGACTCCATTAAATCGAAGGCATGATTGATATAAGTCCAATTGCAAATTCCACTTTTGTCGTCGATGTTGGTCGTGTTATCCAATCATTTCGGGACCATTGAGTTAACCGATATTATTTAATTTTATTAAGATTTCTGCACTATGCATTTGCCAATACGACTTTAATCAAAATGTAAGAGATTAAATTTTGGCAATATTTATTTATTCGAACTTTTAACATCTATGAGGTACGAAATATTACTCTCTGTAAAGCTGAAGTCACGAAATGGAATTTATCCTAGCTGAACACAGTGCTCGTATTACCTAAATTCTATATCTAAATCGGTTTTTCAGCTAGGATGAAATCTATTCCGTGACTACAGCAATGGTTTAATCAAAATAAGATGTTAATGCCCGGGTAGAAAAAATAAACATGGCATATACTAGATATATGGAAATGTATACCCAAATTTGAATGCCAAATATATATATATAGTATATTAAATCCCCATAAGTTTTAAATGGGGATGCATTGACATATATGAAGAAATAGGGGCATTTATGAAATATATGCCATATATGAACATTTCATGTACATTTCCCAACATGCTCAATTTCTGATTTGGGACATAAATAATTTTTCCACCTGGGATTTTGAAAAAAAACTTGTTTTCTTCCATACATTGACATAAAACGTCATATATGGCCATATATGGTATGGAGAATATAGCATTTTGAGATAAGTGTTGCTTTTAATTAATTGTATACCATTCTTGTTTAATCGCTAATTAATATTCCACTGATAGCGATTAAACGTTAACGATCATTAGTTCGGCGATTAACTTTAACCGGGTTTTGGTGCAACCGGTTTATCTTTTAAAAATGATCAAGCTTGAGAAAAAACTAAAAAATACCGGTCGAAATTTGCATTAAATTTAATTTAACACCAAGTTTTCAGCTTGTCAAGGCAACGATATATCTGAACTTCATCAAAGCTAACTACTTTATCCCTAATTAAATCCGTAGTTTTCTTACAAATTCGACTACTTTTCAGGGCAGAAACACTGATAAAAATTTCTACCAACGCATTTTCGATTCTATAAACACAGCACTTCTTATCACTTCTGGGGGACTATCTTAAATATCCTACGTTTAGCACCGAACAAATAGGATTTATCTGCCAGTGTCGACTTGCCATAAATTATTCATAGCTATGAACATAATTTTCAACCAACATCCATGAAAATTAGACCCTTCCCTGAAACGTATATCTTTTTTTCAGTGCATTATTTAGACACCACCTGCGTATTTTGCTGCTTTAGGGAATGAAGGGTTAGGAGGGATTTCAAGAGTTTGGGGTTGGATAAAATTGGCTAAATTGCCATTTAATACACGTATTCGTTTCGTTGAACTTGACTTTATATCAACCAACATTTTCGGATATTTAACAAAAAATCACACGTTGATAACAAATAAAAAAGATGTTTATACTAATATGTGGGTGATGTTGTATGCTGCCAAGCCTATATTCAAGGCGTGATATTTATTTACAGATCGTAGTGTATTCGTATACAATTTCGTAGGAATAGTTAGTTATACTTTAACAATACCGACTGCATGTACCATAATCCGTAGATTAGATTTAATCGACGATTAGAACGTGTTTTCTAACCACAGTTTGCGTTATGTTTCGTACAAGCACAAGTGTTTGCAACATGGACATACTGTATACTGAACATGTTAACAAAACAATCGTGAAATTTGTTAATTAGACGTGTGTATAACAAGGGTAAAAAACCTAGATAAATCCATGTTGGATTTCATGTCCACTTCTACTTAGTAGAAAACTAAGTTATTTGTCTATACTTTAGTTTTATAAGAACACCCCTGAGTTCGTTTTAATGGTATTTATGTACAAGTATAGGTGCTGTATAGTTTAATCTCCCATTAACGTTTAATGAACATTCGTGTAACCGACATTGTGACGTCATAACAAACGTGCGCATGCGCTAATCGGTACAACAAGATGGAAGCACGACGACTAAGGAGGATAATAATTAATTACTGCAACCGTTTAATAAATGGGTTTATAATAAGGGCGAGCTCAAATTTCGAAAACGAGGTTATGATAAAGTTAAAGGTCAATAAATATACGTTAAACAGTGAAATATTGTACAGGGTGCATCAGAGCCCGGGTGTAACAACTACATATATATGACCATATATGTTAGAAAACATATATGGAAAGCGTGTATGACCATAAATGGGGATGCATTAAGATAGGCGGGGATGCAAGGACATGTATGGCATAGTTGTGTCACTTTTTGATATGTCCATATATGTCATTTTCCATATATACCCATATATGGGACATGCATAATTTTTCCACCCAGGCAGACACGCGAGACTTTAACAGGTGGTTGAAATACAAAAGGTGATAATTTTACTCATCTGTACTGTATTAAAAATGTGGTTTGGGAACATGTTTAGAAAAATGTTTTCACCCACTGCAGGTTTATATAGTTTCTGATTAAACGCTCCCATTAAAACGGTGGGGGTAGGTTAAAATGCACCGGAAGTGGCATCTGCGTTTGCGTACAGGGCGAGGTTTTCATCCAGTGTATAAATAATCGATAAAAAAACATTTCGTGAGACAAAAGAGGAGTTTTGGTTTGTTTGGATAATGCAGTTCGTATACTATACTATATACATGTAGGTGTGTGAAATTTTCATGCCTTCGTGCGGCACATTTAGATCTGCATGCAAAATTAATTAGTTTTGGCAGTTTTAGCAGGAACTAAACTAAAACGTCCCTATATTCGTATTTTTTTGTTTTAACATTCACACACGAAAAAATTGTGTCTAAATGTGCCAACATTAATTTCCATTACAGTTGTGGGGGTCCAAAAATGAATAAAACAAATAACCTAATCTTTGCAAATTCATGTTTTTTCACTTAGCATAATGGATTTTGATATGATCTTTAGAGAAATTCACTCGGATTTTTTTTTTTCAAGAAATCGGTCTCAGGTTTCGATGAATATCATCGATGAATTAAGTAGGCTAAAGGTGTTACATTTCACAGAGTAGATAAGATTTATGAAACACGCTTATACGGACAACCTTGTAGGCAACCACATGCACCTTAATTTGCAGTTAGCCCACGTTGTTTTAACCCTTGGCTGAATGGCTATATATAGTTAACCGGCTGGAAAAATTATATCGGGTCATATACAGGTATGTCCATATTATATTCACAATATGTGTCTGAAAACTTGTATGGCCATTTTATGTTCATTTATTGAAGAATATAGTGCAGATATGGAGAAACATGGGAAATTCCAATAATGTAAATATATGACCATAAACATGTCCATATATGTCAATGTACGACAATACATTCAACTGTATATACTATAATACAAGTAACATAGTATATGGGACTTAATATGGCCATATAACATTTTGCCACCCTGGTCGCTTTATCAAATCTAAAGGTTCCTGCAGTGCATTTTAGTTGACTAATGTTTCGAAAACAGTTATTGTTAAAATCATGTTATGCTTTTGTAAATTCCATCATTTTGTTGCAACCATAATGATTAATGCATGCTGTACAGACATGTTTACACCAAATGTAAATACAAAATAAGCAAGTTTGCACTTACATTCACAGGTGTTATTGTGGAAATCAAAATTGCTGCTATTAGTTGCAACAAAGTTTTAGTACGATGATAACGTGTACATTTGGGAAACTTGACTTAAGCAATTATTTGTACTGGTGATTCGACCAATTTCCAAAATGCCTCAAATTTGACGAGGTCACGGAAGTATATTTTTTTGGCTACTGAATCCGGACAGTAATTTTATACAAAAAAAAATCGTTTTTTTGTTGTTGTTTTTTTTACCTTGTCTTCAAAATTCAAACAACGAGGTGGCCAGTTGTAGAGGTCAGTGCATGCATGCAATGTTTAGCGTTACAACGGCGAAACAAAACACGAATTTTTCGGCTAATGGATCTCTAATGACAGGAAATGAAAAAATCGCCATTTTAAAAATCCCTCAACTCTTATCCCTACAAATGCCACAACTTGTTCACTTTTTTTGTTTTATAAGATTGTAACCAAACAAGTATACATTTCCAAATGACTAACTTTGATAACATTTCATATGCAGTACCCAACAATTAGGAATTTTTAAAATTGAGCCCTGTTATCGTAATGACCCCCGTATGAATCCCCGGATCAAATTAATAACCAAATCCAGAAGCATAGATATGTATATACATAGATAACACTGCAAGTCGTCTAATGACATTTTTTAGATAATTCTCAGCGACATTTTTGATCACATGTTCGTTAAAGACACGTTAAATTTAACATACGTAATGGAAAAAGTTGTTTCCCAAATGTACACTTCACCATTGCTCGGTGTTTTTGGTAGTATATTGACACAAACATTTCAATGGAATTTCCCACATACAGTATATCCATACATGTGCCATATGCAATTTTTTTCCACCTAGGCTGCCATTGTTAATGCAATGAATTAAGTCACGTGATGCCTTCCATTTCATCACTTTACATAAGATGTCCATATATGTCTGAAAACATATGACATTTTATGTCGATGTATGGGATAAAATGCGCACTTTGATTTTTGAAACTTTTAATATGACATCTGTAGATTCATGGCCATATATTTCCATATATGCCCAATTCCTGATGTCCATATATAATTTTTACATCCGGGTATATATTTGTGTCTGTTAAGTTTTGTATCAGTTTTCTTGACATCTGATGATCTCATTGCAATATGGTAAAAAAGATTGAACTCCTCACGTGAATAAGCAATAGCATTGCTTATTTTTTGTGTGGAAACCGAACAACAGGATGGGTGTTCGTGCATCGTTTATCGTATACCTCAGTAACATAACGTAGAAGAGTGCACGGTATGGTGACACAGCCAAAAACCTAATGAGCTATTATCATAATATGGAGGGTGGAAGGGTGTGTTCTGTATACATGCGAATGAGGATGGTGGTGATCTCGCTTTAATACGCGACAACCATCGCCAAAGATTCAATAAATAAAACATGGGTCTAAAATAAGCGTGCACAATGGCGCTCCTGACTAACGTCTTCATATTCAATCATCCCTCGCCAGCCAAAAAAAAAAAGCAAAACAAAAAAAAACCTGCCTATGTCAGCTGACGTCATGACGACAACTGCATTTCCCACGTGCACGAATGCTCCTCTTCTATTGGCCGGCAGCGCGCACGTGATCCAACATGGCGGCGCGCACACGTTACACACACTCACTGCGAATTTGCACTTTCAGAAGGAGGGTGGGGGAGAAAGTTTTGAGCGGGAAAATGTGGGGGAATTTCGCGCCCTGTTATTGCTCTTATGCTTCAAGGGTAAATGCTGATATTGAAAACTTTCATACCTACATGAATAGCCTTTGGTTTAAGTCGTTTTCCGTGGTGAAAAAACAAAAAAATAATATGTAAAAAACAAGTTAAAACGAAAAAAAAAAAGCTGAGATCACAAGGCAGTTAAACCATATTCGCTTTTATGTAATAACGGGTTGCAATTTTGCGAAGTCAAATTTTGTAAATCTGTTAGCATTTGTTGTGGCGGTGCTATGGATGCTTGCTGATTGGATGAGGACACCCCGCCGCCATGTTGCTGCTGTTGTGACTGTGATGAACTGTGATGGTGATTGTTGTTGTTGTTGTTGTTGTTGTTGTTGTTGTTGTTGTGATGGTGATTCCTGGCCGAGTTAGTCCTGCGCACATTTTTCGTGTTTGGTAACTTGTTGTCCTTTTTCCACTTCATCCTGCGATTTTGAAACCAGATCTTGATCTGTCTCTCAGACAAGATCAGAGAGTGGGCAATCTCGATCCTCCTCCGCCGCGTTAAATAACGATTAAAATGAAATTCCTTCTCCAGTTCGAGTATTTGTTGCCTGGTGTAAGCCGTACGCTGACGTTTAGATTCAGGGACCGGTTGGTAATTGCCGGTGACTGCAAAAAAAAAATGTGCGAATAAAAACATTAGCATCTTGTAGGAAAACAATGGTTTATATAGCTATATACGTGTAATAATCTTATCGTTTTAAAATTCAAATACATAATAAGCAAATCCGAGTGTGCAAATAATATATGTGGATATATGAATGTACCCATATATTGCCATACATGCAGTAACATTTATATCAATATATCTACAACGTATTCAATATACATGTAGACAGTGGACTATATATGTGGACAAGTAATACTTTCAGAAATATTTTCAGTCCACGTATATATCGACATAAAACGCCATATGCGGTCATGTTTTCAGACTTACTATATGGAAATATATATGATCATATATAATTTTTACACCCAGGAATTTATAGCTATTAATTGTAGGATTGTAGGAGATGGAAACAATCAAGAATTTTCACAAGATCAATTTCAATGATCAACGCAATTTATATTTTCTGAACTTTCACATTGTTGATCATCAGCCAATGATGAATTATTATATAATTTCACATAATATGACGACCTATCCTTGAATTTGCAATTCCTGCTTATCCATTATATTGCTAGTGACTACTATTGTGTAGGTCGTCTCAAATCATGTTTACCTACGAGTCATATAATGTTGATTGCAATTTTATTAATGTACTATACAAAACCTATTACTATTCGTGTCTGAGGCTAAAATACATAGTATATTTTCTATAATATATTTTCTCAAATAAGTAATACTTGTATAGGATAGAACTTTGGATTAAGTCTTACAATCGCCTTAACGCACTTGAAAATTTTCAACAAAAAAAATGGAGATGAAAATAATCCAAACGTCTCGGAGGCATGCATTCGAGTGAGAAATGTTGTTTGTTTTGAGTTTGAAAATTTCGTATGAATTATGGCGATTAACGCGAGCCTCTAATGCAGGCATCATTAATTATACAGGGGTTTGTCCCTCCCATGTTTCTTTTTAACTTGACCACGATTGACCCCCTAGATTTTAGTCGAAATAGGAACAGACGCGTGCTTCAAATAAACCAGCCTTGGCGCAACACGATTCGAAAGTATATTTTTGAAGGAAATCAGGTTTAGGTTAACTGGTGTGCAGTTGAGCGGTGATAAGGACATCATTGTATAAGAAAGCACGCTCGTAGGAAATTTATTAGTCCCGGGCGGTCAATAAATTGTCCTGTCGCCTCCTTATTTGCTGACCTAGAGCCAACACTTCATATATTTAAAAGACGGTCTAGTACACACAACCCGTTGTTATACGATGTGGGCAAACAACGCGTTTAAAACGAGTCCTATTTTGCTACTTATTATATATCTGCCTTTTATGTCACGCAGACACGGTGTTGTTAACAAGACTAAATTGCGCCTTATAATAGAGGTGCAGAGTATACTCGTCGTTTTTCTTTTTAAGATTCACAAAGAGTAAACGTACTATAAAGAAAGGTTCCATTTATAAATCCCTTAGTGGACAAATTATGAGTTACAAATATTGGTATATATGGGAAATGCCATATAAGAACATATCATAAACTAGACATATACGACCATATTGGATCATATCTGCGAATGTATGTCTATAAATGGCTATACAGTGTATATGTATCAATACGAGTGCACTCATCCAGGGTCAAAGTATTTCAAAGCTCATTCCTTACATTTTCAAGGACCATTTCCACCAATGTTTTTTTCCAATTTTTTTTTGTAGAAAAAAACTGGGTAGGTAATTCAAGCATAAACTGGTGTATTTCATTACACAAATTTCAAGTATAATTCCAGACTTTTCGTGATTTTCAAAGCTGCTGGACACTCTGTTATCATTTAGTATGTGCTAAAAGTCAATGATTTAATCTTCCATGCATCGACATAAAACGCCATTTATGGTCGTACATATTTACTGCATATATACTGTCCTGTATAAGTTTCACCCGACGTTTTTAGAGGTTCTATATTTTGCAAAAGGTTCAATATGGAACATTGTCAGAAATATTGCCTCCAGAGAGCACTGTATAGCCGTTATCACAGTAGTTATACTTGACATTCTAAGAACTTTAGGGCCCTTCAAAAGTCTCATGGATACAGATGTTTGTATTCAAGAACCTTAAGTAGGTCACATAAGGTTAAATATGAAACCTGTCTTTGACGGAATAAAGGACCCTTCAAACACTTCGAATATGGGGACTAGAACACTTTTGCCCGATTGGACGACTGTCTGTCTCATTAGTCGAAATTAAATCATTTACTCCAATGGGGTTTGTGTTAAAACCTGCATTGCTTTTAGGTTTTAGGAAAAAAAAAATATTTTTCATCAAAATGGAGATAATTGGCCTGAAGATAAATGTTGACAAAATAAAATAAAATATAGCAACAAATAATGAGACATAAAGCAAAATTTTTGGCAGCTGCAAATTATATTTTAAAAAGATTTATAGCCTATTTATAATGACTTCCCAGATATGCAGACTGGAACCGTCGCCATATTTTCCCCAGAATTGCACCAATAGCAAAGCAATTATACCACCTGAATTATACCCTCACATCTGTCTGTAAATTGGATACAAAATGTAGCCAGTTTTGCGATATACGATAACAACAGTCAAAAAGTCGCCATTTTGCATGTATCTGAACATGTTTATTAAAACAAACAACTGCGGTGTTTGTCACGTATACACTAAATGTAGGCGGTGGATGTACAATTTTATTAGTAACAAGTGCCAAGGCACAATGGGATACGATTTTCCCCCCCCACACCCATGTAAATATTTTGACGGATTTATAATTAGCAATAAATAAATTCCTTTGGCATATGCAAATAATTTTTATTATATTTGCTTACAGTATTTTCAATAGGATAATTTATTAAAATGGAATGCTCTGACTTATGACTTAGATGAACAAATTTTCTAATTTGTTACAACATTTTATAAAATATGACATAAACACAAATGAACTTGTGCATTTATTATATACTATGTACAGTAACTGCAGTTAATGGCTTGCTGTTAAGATGTTATAGAACGTTAGAAGGAAGTAGGGCCTGAAGTATTTTTTACATCCCGGGTGGAAAATTATATATATCCATATTATGTCTCATATATGTCTGAAAACATAACGTTTCTCAAAGTATATATGGCGCATGTACAGTGTATATTGTATATACCCATATATATTCAATAGACAAGATGGCCGTGTATGCATAATACATATTCGTATACATGAATACAATATATGTCATTTATGTCCTTATATATGGAATATAACATATTTTCAGCTAAATTTTTTTTACATAATTCACTAAATTTCAGAATTTTCTTAAAGCTGATTCAAATAAATAGACATTGGATATGTGATTTAAACCAGTATTTTGTATATTTAAAAACCAGTGTATTTCCATATACTGTAATATTTACATACACAGTACAATGTAAAGTTAATGGAGTTTAGCACATTTTTAAAATGTGGACAACTTCAAGAATTAATACACCGGGTAGATTTTGACAATACAGTCGATTCCGCTTAATCTGGACACATCCGGCGGAGGCGTTTTGTCCCGATTAGGCGGCTGCCCAGAA
>JAUJYV010001670.1:0-16185 GCA_033995625.1 Ophyiulus pilosus
TAATTGGATAGTTAAATCCGTGGCTCCTCCCTTCCCCACGTTAACGTTAAGGCGTTGGCTGGCTCAAACTCTCTACTCTCAGATACTTCCTATAGGTAATTAATCACAATTTTTAAGCAATTCGAGGGATTCAAGAGTACGTATAAGGTGAATGGTACTCATTTTCGTGACTAGTAATTTTCACAAAGTTCTAGGAAGTTGCTTTTGGTTAAATAACCCACAATTTGGAGTGTTTTGTGCACATTTCTCCATAAACGGTTACCTCCGTTTGCACTTAAAAAAATGATGGAAAGTGAATAACAAAACCGTATACAAGTTGGACACAATGGCGGCGGATACCACGCAATCCCGCTTTTATTCTTTCTATTAAAAAGTAGTTATTTGTTGCCGATCCCGGTGACTTTTCATAAATTGGTGTTATTTCCGTTGATTAGGGCGGGAAACGGCATGCAGCGCCACAGGAGCAAAAGCACGAAAATGTTGAATAAACTGGCTAATTATGTAGAAAAGCTCGACAGATTTATTCGCTCGCGTGCGTAATAAAAGTGGAAACTTTGATGCATTTTCAAGGATAATTGCTTCGGAGTTTGTGAATATCCACATGTATAAGCACTAGCTGCTCGTTTTTTTTTGCACAGGTTGTTAGTGGCTCGTTTATATGCCGGTAGTCAAAAAAGTCATGGGTGGTGCAGGGTCATTCTCAGAGGACAATCTGTTTTTAATCAAAATTCATTATCCTTATACTGTGTAGCGCCTTTTTTTAAGGTGGCGCCATCTGTAGCACGAACTGTCGTGTCCGGTTTTAATGTAAATTTCTTAAAAATCAATTTAATAGCTTTGTTTTGATTTGGAGAAGTATAATCAGCCGGTTCGTCTTGGATTTTAACGACTTTTTAATTTAAATTAGCTTTTTGTAAAATTAATTAAGGGGATTTCCGACTTCTGTGACGGTGGCGCCACCGTCACGTACCGTATATAGACCGTTCCACATTGAGTTTACCCATGAATAATTATTTAGACTGCAGCGCCCCCATTTCCCGTCAGTGTTGATGTTCATGGTTAGTTTTATTCTATAAGTTCGATGCTTCAACGCCTATAATAAGCTTACATAAATATATTGGATACTGTTATGAAAACAATAAATCATGCATAGAATTCGTATTCGATACATAACCATTATTTACTATATCTTTTTTTGTGTACATGGGGTGGCAGCCATATTGAATTCACTTGAACGTATTTAGGTCGTCTTTCATTTCCTCGCGCCCATCCCAGTCACTCCATGCTAATTATAAAAAGTATTTTAAAATAATAGAAACTTTTTTTTTTCTCCGCTGGAAATCTGCTACTTGCTCGGTTGTTTTCATAACAACGCGTAATATTTTCTGAATTATTGTTCGAATCTGGCAGTTTTATGTGCTGATAATAAGACTGAATTATGCATACGTTTAATCGGCAATTGAAATGCTTCACGTTCACCGAGAAACAACCTTGGATGTGGTCGCAAATGGCGTGTATATCTGTCCTTGAAAAAATGGCGAAATGTAAACCAGCGCAAACGACTTTTAATTATTTTGATTTATGTTTTATCTCCGATCAGAACTCGTTTCTCGCGACATGTCAACCTACCTATTGCGCTGTGTTTGTAAATAATGCCCCATGGGCCCGTTCGCCTTCTATGATCCTATCCTATGTAGGCGTGTAAACAAAGATGTGTACAATATAGGCGTCAAATGAAAGTTTTGGGGCACCATTAAGCATGCAGTAGCCAACGTTGGCTGTAAACGAAATGTTGTGGACAGAGACCTTGTGGTTTTCGAACCTTTCGTTGGAAAGGGGTAAAACCATGACCATCATTAGTATTATGCAAGTGTCATAATCTTTACTGATTGGCCGTTAAGAGGCTCTGTTGGAAAATGTCTCGTTTCCTAAGGCAGTAAGGTAATCGTGACTCGTAAACTCTCGAGTAAGGTTTCTGGAGTGCTTATACTACTGCTCTACATTGATATCAAGCCTGTTTCTTTGTTTGGTCGAAATCTAAGAATTCAATCAGTGATCAATCCCCACACATCTAATAAAAGTAGGTAACTGATGATCCCTCGCGAAATCCCAGCGCCATCTGTGGTGCACTTTTGAAACGATCACATGGGAACGTCTTGTACCATTTCAGATGGTTTATCCAGGACATCATCTTGACAGGACTTCCCTTTTGCGATATCGACGATCGTACATTTGGGAGAAAAAAAAAAGTATGTCGAGATCGCCGTAAAAGTATTATTATTGCTTAGAGAAATTTTCGACTTAAAATGGAGCACGCCCAGTACGACTCGTGAGTCATGCCAAGTAGGAGTAGGTTTGAGCATATGCTTTATGAACCTTTCAAGAATGTTACTTTGTTTAGTACATGTATTTAAGAAAGTTACAATTTTATGCAAAAAGGCAAGGTCGGTTTTTGGGTTCACGTTTCCTTCGACTGCTTCGCTAATTGGTTCACAAAGATTTGTCACAAAGATTGTAATTGAATGTATTTGAGTAACGAGTAAAAGCTAGTACTGAGTACAAATGTAATCCAATACAATTATATGCCTAAAGCCTATTTTCTCATAATCAATAAGATTTTATTTCATTTCTGATTATATTAAAGCTTACTGCGTATAACATATGAGTTCCCTAAACGATACATGTTTGGGGAGCCAGCCAACGCCTCTAACGTTAAGGTTAACGTTAAGGCGTTGGCTGGCTCAATCTCTCTAATATCAAAGATGGCGGTTATGCCACGGCTGCCATCTTTGATGAACACTACAAGTGTTCTCTAGTCAATTTTAACGTGTGTTCACGTGCTTAATCACAAGTTAGCGATGACGTCTTCCTTCCAGCGTTGCCCAAACTGCGAAATCGCAGGCTTATACCGAGTATAGGTACTGAATCACGAAGGAAATCCAACATTCACGTGTTCTGATAGGGGTTTTAATGTTTTTTTTTAAACCGCGTTTGAAGGTCGCATCCAGGAACGCTTCGTGATTAGCAACAATCTCATTGAAATGACTAAAAGTCCGGAAGCGTCGCCTACGGAATACCAAATGAACCAACGACTGCATGGGATAAACACGTTTGTGTTTATGCTAGTGTTGGTGCATGTGTAGCGAAGGGTTGCGAGCACTTTTTTTAAAAAGGGAAGTGGGCTAAATTGATAGTTTGTATGAGAAACCACGCTTAAGGAAACAATGAAAGCAAATGGAAATTAAGATTTGTGGTTTTGATCCGTTTATTTTTTCTGTGTTTTTTTTTTTAAAATACAAAAATCGTTTTTATGCCATATTTTTAATTGACTAGTTGCATACGTTATTGTTATGTAATTTTTTGTGAATTTGAAAAATTAGAGACACTGGAAATGCACGAAATGAGGCCGTACTTTGTAAATTTCTGGTGTTTTTTTTTTTAGGGTGCTTTTCTGGCGCCCGTTTGGGGGCAGTGCAAGCGTGTGACCCCCATAAGACAACAACCCTCCATTAAGATTATGCTTCTAAAGTTTTTAGTTTACTGTATGCCGGGTTGATCGCACTCATCTTGACATAAAAAAGGCCGGCCGGTATCCTAAGAAATATATGGGCTGTGTATATACTAATAGAACTGAACTGTGCTTGTAGATATCATACACAGATCCCCCAATAGGAGGCGGTACAGTGGCCAAAGTATCGGTCCTTAGGCCAGTTTTGCTCCACCCATTTCAAACAAAACGTTCATGGTTCTTGGCTTTGGCTATCTTTTATTCGCGACCGTAGAAAGTTTGCACATGTCAAAAATATGCAATGTGCAAAATACACTCGTTATGAAATTAATGCATAACATATCACACAAATCACACGAGGGAATTAGTTTTTAGAATATTGCTTTTGCTTATGTTTCTCAAAATGGGAGGTACTGTATGTGAATAAAGCTAATTTGGAAAATTGACATAATTTATTAAGGTTACTTTTAACGTGGGAATTACTTAACCTATATTTTTTTTATTGTCAACCAACAACATTTTCCCCTTATTTTTTTTTTTAATAATTTAATAAGCATTTTTTACCAACATGATCGACCTCACCCATCCATTTATCCTCATGTTTTTAGATAAATTGTACAAATCTTGATGTCAAACTGTTAGCCAGTTACGTCATGCTCAGTTAATTTTAACAGATTACAAAAAAAAAAAAAAACTTTTTAATGACAAGTTGAGTTGTTTTTTACTGAATAAGCTTACGTGATGTATTAGCCAATTAAATAGAACAAATTAAATCCCTAAAGCTTATTTTTTGTTAGAAAACTGAACAGCTTGTCGAGACCTCTATTTACTAAAGTGGGAGCTCGAAAACTATTGAATTAAGCATCATGTGCCACACTGCGAGCTTCCAAGTTCTCCAATAAACCAACTTCTGCTTGTGTATTTTCGCACCCTGTAAGCTTAGCTAAGAAAATCCAATTTTATTTAGCAACCATCATTTGATTACTTTTATATGTTGTTTCTCTTTTGATTCGAATGGCAAACATCGATGGCACTCGGGGAAAGTTTTCTTTCGTGGTTTGTTTGTATTTGCTTTTGTGGCAAGTCAAAGCCAATGTGTAAACTTTGAAATGTTTGGTACACATATCCAGTGCGAGGAATGAAAACAGAATTTGTTGTTTATTTACTTGTTTAGATTATGTAATGACACCCGAGGCAACTAAAGCCATACTCGGGCAAATTGAACATGTTTGGTTCATTATTATTTTTTTTAAACTGATCTACACATATTTTTGATGCCATCATAACTTTTCGATATTTCAATAGTAGTAAAAAGGTACATACGTCACATTATTAATAATAAAATGCAAATAAATAGCCTAACAGGGCCACCGAAAAATGTTATTGGAGGTTTTCTGTAAACACACGAATTAAATAGATGAACAATGCTTTGGAAAGGTTCCTTTTACATGTAGGTATTATCCATACATTCAACAAGTAGGGATCGCAAGCTTTTACTTAGTGTATCGAATGGAAATCTTAAAACAAAGCCTTGAACCCAAACTTTGATTTCGTAAATATGCGGTTTGTTCATATACATACCATTCTGCATAAGCTCTTTTTGAATAATGTGTTGTTGACGTGATGTGTTGTGAGCATTCCTGAGGGAAAGGAATTCACTTTGTAAGCCAAACGTATTTGTCGTTTTTGGCAAATGTGTTTCCTTATACCCAAGGCTGCTGGAAAATCTGCATTCAAGGATTTTTATTCTGTTCCTTTTCCCTGTTGTACACCAAGGTGGGAAAATGGTGGCAATTAATAGCGTGGAAAAGTTGCTTAGTATATGAGTTTAAGTATATTGATTTAATTGGTGTTATAATTATTTGTTCATATGCAATTTACGACAACCCTTTTTAATGGCACTCTATAGAAACACAAGCAGCACTGTTGCACATTTTTCTACATTTTGAACGGAATTATAAAGCCATAGTACATGTATTATTAATTTATTATACACAATGTTCTCCGTTGTTTCGTTCCTTCTTCCGGGTTTTGTTGCTCCAAGGGGTGCTTGTGGTTTTAGAAATATAAGGATAGGTTGTAACTTGTCTTTTTGACCCGCAGGCCGAACTGGCCAACAAGTGCGAAGTTCTGTCTTTCCCGAACATGTGATTCTCGAGCTAAAGCGTCGTTACTTTTTATATCATTATGTTGGGAATCAGAGTTTTGAATTTCTATTTTGTTGGTTTAAGGAGAATGAACTTTTTTACTCATTTTAGTCAACAATTTCTTTTTCGATGGAGGATTGTTTCAAATATTTGATGGAGTCACGAAATGAATTTCATCCTAGCCGAATCATTTTTCAGTTAGGATAAAATCCATTCATTTCGGTAAATGGATTCGATTGTAGTATACGACATGGAGTGAAAATGTGTAGTTTTCGTGAAAGCCTTTGGTGTAATCCTACTTTAATGGCTTAATTTTGCATTGGTCTTTATGAGATCGGAAATTGTTGTGATGATCGTTATGAATATAACGAGGCCTGATAAATCTGTTTTTATTTTATACACTGTTTGAGTTTATGATTATCTTAGCCACTTCACGGACTAACGGAAACTATCTTGCTTTCGCTTTTATTCGGCCATTAAAGAGATAACTGGAGAAATTTGGGAAATTTACGAGCACGTTAAAGTATCATCAAACATTTAAAACTGAACCAAACGGTTACCTACATTTGTGTTGGATTTTCGAGATGCTTGTGTGAGAAAAATAAACCGTGACTTTTGTTGATTTTTTTAAAGCTACAGCTACACCGATGATTCGAGGAAATCATTATAAAACTAACACTGGAACGCGATATATTTAGAAAGTTTGTTTTGTATATATACAGGAATGGTGCTATAATAAGAATAGTGTAAACCCAACAGTTCCTTGGTATAGGGCACGAATTGAATGCACCAATTTTTCAATAGTTACACATATAATGTACGAATACAAGTTAAACGACTAATATACCGCACATATAAGCCTTCATTATTCTTTTTTTATACAAAATTTAATTTAAAATAATGACTTTTGATTTTGTAATTCATTCTTAGAATTTGCATGCACAAGTTTTTATCCAAAAGTCTAACGTGTCATTTGTGGGAATTAATTACTATTTTCCTAGAATTTGCATGGAAAACGTGTTCTCTGGAAGTGATTTTCGAAGAAATTATTGTCTATAAGACGTTCTCTGAAAAGAAAGCTGTCCACTATAGCATTTAATTAAAGCACGAGCTACTCTTTAGGTTTATTTCTCTCATGTGTATAATCTAATATTAATTCTGGAAAAATTATAATTGCTGCATGCGTGTGTACACCAATTGTTTCAAATTGGCGGCTTATCTAAATGAGCCGGTGTATAGAGTAGAAATGCCGGTTTTTCCTCACGTCTTTCTTGCAAGGGCGTAGTTAGGCCTAAGTGGAAACGTTGCACCTATATGCCAACCCCCAGAGAGTTGTAGAAAAAACGAACGACCCACATTTTGCAAAGCAGGTGTACTTGAAAAATAATCATCTAATGCAGATAATGGCAGTATTTTTTCGACAGTTTTTCTGTATTGCAAACACGGTGAACATGCTGGTGGTGCCAACGGGGTTGGCCTTATTTTTATTATAATGGATGGAATTAATTTTAAGCACTTTCTGATATGATGTGCAATAATACAACCAGTGATAATGGCATGTTTAATCGAAGGACGAACCAGTGCTGCAGGTATTGCATGGACAAATTTGCATAGATCGTATAAACGTGATCTAAAGCAGGTAGTGCTTCATTTGAATATGTTAACACATTCGCATGCATCTGACACTTGATGAAATGTATACTAATGACATAAACCCACTTTTGGATGTACAGTACACTTGATTAAAAATGTGAAAGTTAGGCAGAAAATCCTAGAATACTTATTTAAAATAATTAGTACATCTTTGTAATGCGTCGAAGTAAGTTATTGGTAAGTTTATCAACTTGAAAGTCTACAATTTAACTATTGAGTTCTTAACGATAGCATCTGAAATACAAATGCCTGAAAAATGGTTGTAATTTTAGTACGCCTAATAGCGTTTTTAAAGTGCTGTCTAACTAACCGTCCACATTTAAGATAACTCAAGCCGAGTATATAGCGTTCCATTAAACAGAATAGTATAACTATCATAATATACATATACTGACCTAATCTGAAAATATGCTGTGTACGAATGGAGTTTTTGTTGAGGTTTTCTGCTTCCTTGATATAACGGAGAGATATCAGTATATAAGCGTGTTTAAATTTCAAGTGACATCGTGAACCAGCAAAAGGAAAACAACATTAGGAAGTGTCAATGATAAGCTTCTGAAGGCTACTTTCAATGATAACGAATTTGCCTTGCTTGCCATTTTACTAAAATTTAGGTTAATGCATGCGAGTGATTGCGTCTGCTTTTCGGGGGTCTTACTCTTAGCACATCATTTAACATCTCTATAACCGAGCTAGCTGAATTTTAAATCTTCGGACCGAATTCCTGAATTTGAATGTGTGCCATGTTGCGAATAAATTAACTACTAAAATGAACAGTATTGCATAGAACCATTTGTACAGTCCATCTCAAAAGTAAAATACATATGATAACGTTTTGATAATGCATTTGTTTTCAATTTCACTTAATTGGTCTAAACACAATATCAGACGTAATTTAATTAGAAATTTGGTTCCATAATTTAATTCCATTTGGGTTTTCTACTTATTAACTCTGCTAAAATACCATCAATTTGCATGAACATCACCCCAATTGAGGCTTTCTGTGGCACTGGGAGACAAGCCATATTATTGCATTGAAATATACAAAATGTTCCTGTTGTTATCTTTTGGTACGTTTTTGTTGAACCCTGTAGAGCTGGTTGTCAACTATCTGACCTCAGCACTTTTTATGCTTTAATGTTTCAGAAATGTGGAGCATTTGTCAAAATGGCAACTGAAAAAAAGCTATATCTTTCCACTCATTGCAAAATCATTGTTTAAAAAATATTACTATTATCACGGGTTAGCTTTTTGTAGGGAAAATTGATGGTCGAATCATGTATACGGTGTATGAGCCTCATACTGTTAGCCACTATATTGGTATCCCATTTTTTTTATTTTTCGTCATTTCAAATGGGCAATTTAAAAAAGCGAAATGCTTCCTGAAAATCCGTAACTCTTTTAGCGTTTTTGCAGCGATGAAATATCGCTTTCTGACAAGAGTTTTGACTTCGAAATAATTCAAAGCACATAGCTGTAGCGCCGCTCAATGTGTTTATGGTTTTTGGGTATTTATGGCCAAAGACTCTTGTTGGAATTTCATTTGAAACCCCTTTCGCCTCTCACTCTGATACATTCCCAACACGCCAAATTTCTCCCCCCAAAAAAACTGCAATCCCCTCTGTCGTTAACCCTTATAACCCTCCCTCCATTTTTCTCAACGAACCAATTAAAAAAAATGCTTGGCTCCTATGGGGAAACAGAGACAAGGAAGGGTTAAACGTGTTTATCTTTCAGCATTTGTTTATTTCACTAACGCGTTGCACCATCTGGATCAAACCACGAAGTTTTTGTTTTAAAAAAATGGAGGCCCCTTTATTCAGTTTAAATTTAGTATTGCAGTATGAGTAGTTGTTGTGTGAAATTTGGGTTTCGGATTATTAATTCGGATCATGGATCTCTTCGAATCGTGACACTTGATACTAATACTTAAATCGATAACACTATAATCCAAGAGTTCGAACGTGATTTTTTTTGTTTGAATTTATTAAATTGCAGTAAAAACGAGATTTAATTTGGGCCACTAGGACTCTGCTTATAGTGCTTAATTAAAATTAGTTGACGAACACGAAGATATTGAGAAATTGGGTTATCGTAGCTGTTATGCAATCCTAAAACTATGTAGATCCAGTGGAATTAAAAGTGAATAAGATGAAAGTATTAGTGGCACGTTGTGGACTGTATAGATAAGTTTTAAAGGTTATATTTAAAACATGTTTGTGTATGTAATCAGTACATGTAAGATGTATTAACGAACAAGGTTAGTGATAAGAAATAGTTTCGGTACATATATTGAAAGTGATAAATATGAAGTGAGGTATCCTTCGGTAGCAATAATACGTATGTCAAATGCCTATTTATTTGCAATTTATTGTGGAAAAACGTTCAATAAGGTCACCGAAATATATATATCTTAAGCATAATACTGTCATAAAAAATATTGTCATAATGTACATGACACAGATAATTAGACGGAGGGCGTCATTTTTCATGCAATGCATGACTAATTTAATTTGCAAGCTTATACGCCTTTAGATTTATTTTATTAGGCTCATATTTTGATTTTTATTAAAAATATTGCTTTTTTTGTGTCATCGACTATAAGATACGTTCCGACGAAATTGTATTGAAATTTATGTGACGCATTCGTGAAAATACGTTTTTTTCCCAACTTTATACCATCGTACGCTATTTTGTGTTTTTCGATTTTGACTTTCTGTTGTGAAATATATGCCCGAGGGTGTATTCTCCCAAATTGATGACAGAATCAAATTGATGCTCGCTCGTATAACACAAGGTTTTTCGGAATAAACTGCACACGATAAAGCCTAGCGGTTATACAAAAAAAATAGTTCAGAGAAGAAGAAGAAAAAACTTTGTTAACAATTGGATTTCCCATTTTGGAATTTTAAACAAATTGTATGTGTATCACAAATATGGCGATTCAGTGCAACACTATATAGTACCTTTGACAGATTTGTTCACGTATGGTGATGTTCGAAAGGGATCCGAAATCATGTCTTGATGAATTTTCTATCAAAAATATTCAAATCGGTCATAAAAACAAATACCTTAATTTACCTCGATGTAAACTAGTGCTACTGTTTTTTTGGTTTTTTTTGGGGGGGAGGGGGGGGGGGGAAAATGAATTGGATAAGTTATCTTTTGCATTTGGAAAAGCAAGAATATGAAAATGTCAAATATCAAGGCTTTGTCCATATTGCGGTTGTTTTGCTTTATGAGCATTTCAAGAAAGTCAACTCAAGATGGTGGTGGTGGTGTATTCAGAGCGAGTATTAATTGACCGTGACATGCTTAAGGAGCATTATTATGTCCTGTCATCCATACACAAAGCGGATGATCATGACTTAGATGTATTTTTATAAAATAAATTGCGTAGATTTTCAAGTGGGATATATATTAATATCGATTGGGTCGTGGTCTTTTCCCCCTCTTATAGGCACTTCTTCGTAACTTAATTAGACGATGCAAGTGACCAATGTTGCCGAGGCTCGGACATTCTGAATTATGTAGGACTTATGTTTGTTTGCGTCAGTGCGGGTATTATCTCCGTTGAATTCACGCGATATTAATCATACGGCATTATGTCCGGGCCTGGACATTAGCGGACATGCAACGAACTTAGGACAGAAATGCTATACCAGATATGAGCTGAAATGATGGATGTTGCACTCGCACGGAGAGTGGACCTAATAATGGTTTGGATGGCGAACCATCGTTGTTGGTCATCCAACAACTGCTTGATATTTGCGATGGCATTTCAGCTCTGTTTGACATGTTACTCTCTCGGCAATGTCCATTTAGAGGTTAGATACGTGAGGAAGGGTCAGGCAAGGCCTGGCCATTTTGCACACATCTCGAAAACGCGATGAATAGATGGTCAAGAAGCTGCCCTTTGCAATGACCCCAGATGTCAGCGATGTATAACACTGGCAATATCACGAAAGGTGGGGATCTGATATGTAGCTCCATATATGCAGGGTGTTTCCAAAGTGCAGGAACACTTTTTCGGTTTAATTACTTCGTGCTTTTCGTTGCCTGCAGTTTCTGTTGTTTTACGACCTTCGTTTTAATTAAAAAGCCAAGTTTTTAAACGAAAGTTTTTGAGCATTTAACCTCCCGGTCATCGCAACTCGCAACTGAAGGTCGGGTGGTGGCGATTAATCGCGAATTTCCTCTATTTTTAGCTCAATGTTTATGCGCAATTTTGGGTATGGTACACAAGGTCGTCACAATTTCGTGCTCTGTAGGTTGCCGAAAGAGTTGTTTGCAAATGCTCATCCTTTCTTCATCTGGGACCGAAATCACATCCAAAACCTATGTTTGGCACATTTTTTTGCAATAGTAATTTACCATACAATGTAGCTTTACCAAGGTTTTACTCGTTGCAGTGCTAGTATGAAGGCGGTTTTATTTATTTACGGTTATATATATTTTTTGGGATGACGGGGATTGGTCAAATGCCAGATTTCGTATTTTTGGTAGGTCTCACATTCCAAAAGGTTGAGATTGTAGAACTGTCACATATACGTAGTCAATTGAGCTTCACATTTGCATTCACGTTATTTGTTAACATTGTATATGGGAATTATTTGTCAGGGGATCAACTCAATGTCATGTCATTTTGAACATGGAATAAGTGAATAAATCACGAAATACCTGCGCTCGCAGTATTTTGATGGTTAAGATGGATGCAGGGGACGCTGATAGAAATCCCTTAATATCATAATGCTGGATTAATCCCTAATCGGATCAAGAACTGCCATGTCTTGTTTGTCATTTTGCTTCGGACTAATGAAGTTGGACAGTGTGCTTGGATAAGGTCAGTGCCTCTTGTTATATACAGGGCGTGTATATATAACACTCAACACATCTGCATGGTGTTCAAAAACTATACTGGCTATTCTATAATCATATACACACATCTGAACGTAGGCTTTTTACTTCATTGCAGATCATCGTACTCGAAATTTAAAGTAAAATTTCACTTTTTCTTGTCCTTTAATAAAGATAAAATGGCCGTTTAAAAAACTCCACCTTGTCATATACACATTAGCATGATATATATATATTTGACCAGACCTCCCTCGAGTAAGGCGCCAACTAATTGTATATTGAATGCAAAGAAGGTTTTGTCCAAATTTCCAACCGGGTGTGTTTGCGACGCATTACATTTCAGTTCTCATTCATTATGTAGGTGTTGAGCGAACGACCTTGATGACGAAAAATGGGGAAATAGGAAGCTGGATTTAACGGGGGCTGACGAGGGGCCAACTGCCAAATATGCGCAAAAACTAAACACGGACCATTTCATATTCACCCTATAAATCTCAATTGCAAAAAAACCGGGTTTCGGCTTTTTTATAGCTCGCATTTTTTGGCACAACTCCAATCGTTGGGCCAGCTTTTGCATTTAAAAACCCCGGAAAAAGTAACCCAGGTCAGACCCCAAAATGTAGCCCCCTCCCCTCGCTCTCTCACTCTCTAACAAAATAAACAACATAAAAGGGGGGATTGTGACCCCGAAATTAGGGTCAAAAAACAAAATACAACCGGGTCATATTGAAGTAGTGCGGGAAGACTAACCCCACTGCCATCTACTCTTTTCACCCTTGTAAAGGCCCCGCTATCCTTGTCAAAAAATGAAACTGCACCATTTTCGAAAGTCAAACATCACACAAATTAGAAATTTGGTGGTCTCTTGGAAAACATTTTTAGTTAAAAGATTAATGAGGAAAGGTTATTTATATTATTTTGCTATTTTGTTTATATTTTGTGTGTCCAGAATACTCGTTTCCGACTAGAACGTATACAAGAACTTGATAATGTCCTTTTGAAATTTCAAGTTGGAAGATTTGTTGTCTTCTAAAGGTACTGAATCCTAGCAGCCTCTGGTGTCAATTTTGAAACCAACGTGATGCTACTGGTTTTCAGGCTTGTACCATTTAGGGAAAAGTAGCGAAAGGATCTCCACTTGGGTATCACACTGAGCATGTATACATTATAACAAGTAAGATGTTTTCTGAAATTAGCATAAGGAACGTGCGCAAATGATTTATTGAAATATCACCCGAGATAATAAGTTGTTGTAGCTATCCACTATGCAAGTATGTCATGTTTTCTGTCGTTTTCAGAAAAATAATACATGAAAATAACGAGGCGAGAAAGATTACCCGTGAATATTTATTCGGATCCTACTTTGTCAGTGTCCTCATTCCCAATAGCTGGATTACATTTTTTTTGTTTCTTTTTGCATTGACGAGTATTTATATAGTTTTCTAACATTATTTAAATTGAGTGCTAGTTTTCCATGAGCTAGACTTACTACATGAATTGATCGAGACATTTCACTTTTTAGAAAGGTCTGCATAGTTGGGGTTTTTACTTTTTCACTAAATTCGAAATAATATACGCAAGGGTTCAAGTTGTTCATTTAGGTTATGAAACTAGATGTTTATTGTAGCATTCTCCAAAGCGCCAATAAAGAAGAGTAATTGCAGTGGTGGGAAACTTCACACGATGGTTCTATTTTAATGAATTTTTCCCCAAAGAATTATAAATTATATAGTAGAATGCATCGCTCTGCTTATATACACATTGTTTGAAAAAGTCGATTTTAGTGATAATTTTTAAAAAAAGTTGTTTGTAAATAACTCAAAACATCGTTTTGGAATTACTGAGTATTCTAATTAGTATTCTCGAAATTCCTTGGGGGGAAATCAATTTTTTAAAACATTTGCTAAATCATTTGCTAAAACAAGCACACCATCTTCAGGTAGGATATGTACATACCTTTTCAGAATTTCTAGCCATTTGTAGTCATATTGTATTTATAGAAAGATAAATGGATTGTTTTTCGCTAGATGCACATTTATTATTCAAGTATGATTGCATTTGGATGGAAGATAATGTTTTGAAAAGTGGCATTTGTTGTTTCCTTAAAATAGCTTTTTTTTTTCTACGAAGACGAAAGTTAAAGATAAAACTTGATACTTTTTTTTTTGTATGAAATTGCAAACGCCATTTTTCTTGTTTACTAAAGTGCATCGCGATACATCATATTTATAGTTTGATTATTGGGAAACGTTGTTGTCACGCCGTAAGTGCATATATATATACGTACCCTATGAGACGTCCTCGTTTAAAGATATATTTTTGGGAGTAAATCGTCCATCTAACTGCACGATCACGTTCTTCTGAGAGACGTAGTTGCGATCCTCCTTTACAAATATTTCCTTTGCAAACTTGTTTTATTTGCATTAATGTACGTAAATAAATTGCTAATGGTCAGGACAAGGACGAGTGATTAAGCTGCACGCATACACGGGTGGCTCAAAAATCCTTGTCGCGAGAAGTACCAACTGCGTAGGTTTGTGTGCAGGCTTGGAGGTTAATTGCCAACTTGGCTGGTGAACCTGCATGAGCACCAAATCGCAAGTAATATTCCTCATTTATAACTAGTTTTACCACAAAATTTCCGAAGTAAGCACGTGAGAATTCTGAGCACAAATCTTTGCTCTTGTTGTTGCACTAAAGGTCAAGCAATAGAACAGTCTTAATTTCACGTTTGCATCAAATGCAGGCAAATTTTCTTTCAAATCAGAAAGTATACATTATTCATCATATTTTTAGGCAGAAGCAGAAGTACAATTTTATTTGTCAGTCATTAATTTCTATAGAATTCTGTGGCTTACACGTTTTGGCTCCTTCATGTTTCTATTATAGGTATTTTGGACCTTAAAAAGCATGTGAACTAATTTGATATATAGGACACCACCTTAAATTTGTAACTTTTGTATTTTCAAAAGATTTGCTTTGCACGATTTTTCTTCTTGTGGATTGCAGATTTGAAAAGTCAATACGTTTCCATCTTGATTCCTTGACACCTTTTTAATGGCTTCACTCTTCTTATTTCGGGATTATTTATTCTCGCGAGCAGCTGGTTGGCATCATTTTGACAATAATTGTTGAATATTTCACTCGACTGCCTAGCTAATCTCGGCATAAACTAGTTTTTCACTCGCAGTCATGCAGAGAACGAATTAAATCTATCAGTTTGTAAATTCCCCCCACACCGGCTATCATACTTGACATTTCATTATTGTTAGCCATCAAAAACTGAGGTGTTCATTACGTTTTGTACACGCACTTAGGAGGAATTTTATATGAACTATACATAGCTGGAAATACTGAAGCTTTCCATGGTTTGTAATCTGAATCACTAACATACAAAACACTCTTTTTTAAATGATCATAATAACCAGATACCTGCATTGGGAAAAAAAAAAAACATAATGCTGTCTTCAAATAAATATCTTGCAACAACCCCTTTTTATCCAGGAGAAAGTTATTTAAAAATATCTTGTTTATTGTTTCAAGTAAACACGGAAATAATTGAAAATGGAACATGAAATCAAAGCTTTTTTTTAAGACAACTAACCCCGATTTTTGTTTATTCATGGATAAAAATTATTTTTGCAAACATTTGTTAGCAATTTGTTACCTATTCAAGTTTTTATCTTGTTCAACCAGGCTTGTCCAGTGCATTTCTGGAACAGAGAACAATGTATTTCACACAATTAACATGTTGGTTTTTTTATATCTAAACGTTTAGACAGGATTGAAATTTCCTGTGTAGTGCAGTGATGAAGTTAAAAATTAATAGTCCATGGTTTTCATATATTATAATTTCGTTGTCAAATATAGCATGTTTACTGTTAAATATGGATGTATTTGTTTTTATTATATGTTCAATGTAAACTTATGGTGTGTAATTTAGGATAATAGAGAGATTGAGCCAGCCAACGCCTTAACGTTAACCTTAACGTTAGAGGCGGGAAGGGAAGAACCACGCAT
>JAUJYV010001671.1:0-16184 GCA_033995625.1 Ophyiulus pilosus
TGGGCGTGTTGCGCATGCGCAAATCGCGTGACGCTGAACTTTCAACGTCAGTCGTCTCATTGTGTATTAGGCATTAGGATCTACTTCCATGCAACATGAAATGGTAGCTATGGCGGGAATTTGGTATTATTCCAAACCACTTGCCTTTGAAGCTCTGTGGTCGGCCCAGACTCGATAATCCAAAAGCGACCAATGTCGAAATTGAGGTCCATGCTGCATGTTTCCAGGGTCAGTTCACTGTACGAATAATAAAAAACTAAGTAATGGGACAATCACTTCCTCTTCCAGAGTTGGTCGGTTTCAGAGGCACTGACTAGGGGTGTCCGAAACACCGATCACGGCCTACACATATTGCGATGGCACCGGGGGCAAGGGGCGCACGATGGACGAGCGCAGGCCATCTGATGGAGGAGGCTGCTGTTGCGCTGCCGAGGGCGCTGGCGGCAATGGTCGCTTGAGGGACATTCCTCGCCCGCTCCTGTCCAGCGAGATCGGGTCCTGTCCGGCACGGACGAACCGGCTGCCGTAGTCAGGCGGGAAATAGACCACGGTTTCGGGTGGCAGGCTGTCCAGCGCCAGGGTCTCCAGGCCACCACCAAACCTGTCGTCTAGAGGGCGCTGTTGTTTCTTCTTGCGCTTGCGGCCGTTGGTCTGGTTGGACGAATCCGAGTAGTAGGCAGACGACGGCGTATCCACGCCGTCCGACTCGGGTTGCGAAGGTGCTGGAGTGCCGTCGTCGCCGTTCTCAGAGACGACGTAGGCGGCATTTTCGTAGGTGCCGTCACTGATAAGGCGGCGCTGCTGAGGTTTGCCGCCTGGGTCGGACACCTCCGAGTAGGTGTTCATGGAATACGTCCGGTATGGGGCACTGCCGTCTTGGCTCACACTGTTCAGTTCGGCATACAGCGTGGAGCTGTGCTCTGACACGATATACGGCTCCTCCGAGTAGCTGTTCTCCTCGGAACACATGGAGCTGGAGGAGCGCAGGGGCCGTTCCGTGCTGGCACTACTGCGTCGCCAGAAGCTCCAGCCGCCGCCACTGGGGGCGCGCAGCTTGGGCTCTGTCTTGCCTGCCAGGGTCTCGCTGGATGGCGTCGTTGCGGTGCTGCTGTCGTCGGCGGGCCGCTCGTGGCAGGAGCTAGGTTGACTGCTCTTGCTGCCGAAGTAGCTGTCCGGCAGGATAGGACAGGAATCTGTGGGAGGACAAGTACGGATTTATCGATTAAAGTAACTATTGCATCATGCAACTAAAGAGGTTTTTCTTGTTGTTTATACCGTACTGCATAAAGAATTTATATTTGAATCACTTAGTCTCGTGGTGCTTACTAGAAACTCGCTACAACAGTTTCTATATAAATAGTTATTTCAATTGGAATTATTAGGAATCACTTCCAACATTCCCTTATGTAACATAAGGGGCATTACCCATTCAATCAAATTTCTTAATTGTTCAAATATGGTCTATTAACCAAATTCTACAGATGTTTGCAATATACTGTGTCTGCTGTACATATATGTTCAATGTCTCGATTATACTATATTACTGCTGCAATATTAAAATCAGACGGTTGGCGTCAAATTTCTCCTAAGCCCAATTCAAAATGTTACTTGCTCATGTTCATGAAATCATATCAAATTATATTTTGGTTGCAGCAAGTTTTAAAATACACCGTTTGGATGTTACATTTTTATACTGACTACCAAAATTGCTGATGCATTTTTTGTAGAGTGGCTGATTTGTTTACTGAAATTGAAAATTGTGAAGAAATGCAGTCCCAGAGACAGAGATGAATGTAGAGTAGGAATGAAGTGGGACATTGCAAGCAGTTCCCCTTTGCTAAAAGTTACTTACCAGTCATTGGCAATATCTTGAACCTGAAATACAATAAAGAACAGCATAAATAAGGATGTATTATTGGAAATTCTTCCCGCAGTTGGTCGCCGCCGCGGCATTTGCCGGCGCCACTCACTGCGATCGATTAACTTGAGTTAAATTTAGCACACCAGGCCCCAGAGGACAGCACTCTAGTCCACGCCATCTAGTGCAGATTCTGTACACTATGGAATGATATTCACGGTGCCCAGATAGCGCCACTTTCTGGAATGGACTCAATTTTAAGATTGCTTCTATGCCATTGACTAGAGCCTGTTGTTCCCCGCAAACGTACGACTTCACTTACTTTTTGCACTTGAGTAAGACAATCATGAAGATGGCGCCCACGGCGGCAGAAGCCAAAGAGGCCACGATCAGAATGGAGATCCACGTCATTTCCTCACTGATTCCTGCAAAAGAATAGATTCGAATTAGCTTCATCTTGACAATCATTTTGGAAATCTTTCCATCAAACAAACATAATGGACATTAGCGGCTTTGCATCAAACAAACATAATGGACATTAGTGCCTTTGCATGAAATGCACAAAATGGTATTTAAAGACTGATTGGGGTGTCATTCTGGATCTCTGAGTCTTTTATTCTTTAGAATATACACTTCCTTAGCTTCTTGCAAGACACCAATCTACTTGTATGCGATTATGACAGCAAACCATATAGGCTACAAATGCACGCAACACAATCATAGTTTCCACACAACATATTTCTGTAAATGATTATTTATAGTATGTGTGGGAATGTGTCATATTAAGGTTCAGGTTAATCATTTTACGTCAAAACGTTGATAGTGTGAGTCAGCCAACGTTAACGAACGATAACGAGAAACAGCGCTGGCGGCCTGGAATGCCATCCCAGGCCGCCAGCGCTGTTTCTCTTTATCGTTTCGTTAATGTTGGCTGGCTCAAACTCTCTATTGCGGTACATCAAACGTTATGTCTAGAACGATAGGGCAGCAGCAGCTCGATGAAGTTCAGAATAGATAAAATTGCAAATTGTTTCTGTATCAACAAGCAAATTTTGATATTTATGCCCCTGTCGAAGCTTTGTCCTATCATCACTATCCCCTCTAACACACTTACCATTATGAGTACTTGTGCCTCAATCGGCAAGGCACTAAGTTTGTTAGTTGGAGGTTTGCATGTTTAAGGGTCGCTCCCTGCTTTAGGTTCGTTTTGGGTGTTTATTTTTTAACTACAAATTCAGTCAGTTTATAAGTCTTCTTTAAAAAAAACCCAGATGCGTTAAAAGTCTTGATTTTGTCTACATGCAAGCAATTGACACGAAAAGTGTTTTAATTAAGACTGGAGATTTTACAGTGTGCAAGGTTATAATTTTTTTTTTTTGGTTTTTTAAAAATTGTGATCAGAATATCAAGATTGGCTTAATCATGGATTCTATCACAAACGCGTTTTAAATTCCCCTTGCACCAAGGCGTTAGACAACAGATAAGACGTTGTGATAACTTGTTGTTTGAGTGTACTCTTCCAAGGAGTGGTTTTAATACTATAGGAACGAATTCTTGAAATCATTTATTTGAAAACATCCTTGATGGAATATTCGATTGTTCAGGATGTTTATGTTTTTCTGAGTTTCCCGACTTCAGAAATGGTGATGTTTGTGATGATGCCCACTAATTAAGATTAATGTTTTTTAAATAGGCACCTCTTATTCATCACAAATCATTCCTATTCCGTGTGTAGCTTTTTAGATATTGTGCAGTTAAGCTCAAGATATGCAGAGGATCACCGATAGTTGGACTCATGGGGTTCTTGTAAGCACAATACGTTTTTCGAACTCTGTTATCTTCCAGGATTTAAAATACGATTCCGTAAATTGCACAAAAAATGAAAACAAGTTGGACCTCGAGGATCAGTAGGGGGAAATGTGTAAGGCTTTAAGGGACTTACGAGCGTACTGCCAAAGAATCACGAATGGATCCCTACGGAATTCAAGATTTCAGACATGCAAGAAGCTTGGGTTAGATTGACCGTTTCCATGGTTTCTACTCTCCCCAGCGCCGCGTGTTCCACCGATCCGATGCAGATGGCGCCAGCGGGCGTTCCAGAAAAGGGCATGTTGCTGCCACCTGGCGGATCCAGCGCGACACTCGCTGGTATTGATCCAACGAGGGCTAGAAGGTCCCCCAGTCATCGACTGTGAATTTCTCCTCCAGGCACCCCCTGGAGGACCCCGGCAAAGCATCATTCTCCGCCAAATACCCCTCGTGCATACCCTGGTGAACAATAAATAAAACGTAAACGCGGAAAATGCGAAGGGACCCTACACCGCGGTGTGATGACGAATCGCTATGAAATCATCAGAAAATGGAAGCGAACGTTTAATTGCTCCTAGAGGGAGTCATCGAAGGGGATCCCGGGATGCGCCGGGGTGAGCCTTGACTACCACTTATTAAAGGAGACGAAGAGTGCATGGAATTTGCCATCTTTTTTATTTTATTTCAGCCATTGGGAATACGTGACTCAGAGCAGCTCCAGGCGTTAGGGCATCTCCTTGCTGGATGGATGGTAAATCACCAGAAGCTTGGAAGAGATGCTACAAGAACCGGAAATTGTAAAAAAAAAATCAGATGTGGATGTTACTCTTATATTGAGGTCGTGCTGTAAGCGAGACGTCCTTTTGGAATTTTCCAGACTCCAGACAAGCTCTAATTTGCTGTCAAAAAATCAATTTCTTGGTAATTCAAAAAGCGAAGCTTAGAAGGATTTTCTAAAGCAAAAATCCATAATTAATAAAACCTGAGCGAAACGATTTAAATTTGCTTGGATTTCAAGCTATCCAAAAATGAACTCTTCTTATGGCAGGCATGCCATCTTGTTCTTCAAGATGATCGTGTTGAACTAAATATGAAAAGATGGGTCTAAAACATTTAGATAATGTCTACTTGATTCAGCGTTATATACCCATATGTATATATATATATTGGACTGTATCACTAATCGTATTCCTGTTCAGTAGTGGCCATCTTGCAGCATGTTGTTGTAATACTTGTAGCAATGCGACAGAAGAATGGTAGCTAAAGGTTTACACGCGCCACCACTGGTGGTCTCCAGGGATTTAGAGAATAATAAGCGAATTTAGATTGATTGTGCTACTTGGGTAGAACATTATCTGCATTATCCAAGACGGTTTAAATCCATCGAATGTCTTATGTGAAAGAGCCGTTACATTTTTGCAGTGATCGTGGGTATGTTCACCATATATCGTAAACATTTGTATCGAAACGCATTGGGAATTCACCCCCTCTTCTAGGAAAATCCATAACCCAATCGTTTGACACAACCCTGACAGCAGTAGTTTGCATGAATCCCTCTCGGCTTGACTTCTCAGATTGTCGGAGTCGGAAGACGAGGACAGTTAATGAGGCGAAAAGTCCTTGGTGCCCAATGATAAGGATGGGTGCTCGTTATGCCTCGCTCGACTGTGCAATTACTGATGATAATTACACACGTACGCTAATGCCAATCAATGGTGGGGAAAAAAAGCAAGTGTGCTTTTTACCACCCTTGCAATGCTTGTTCATAGCTTGCCCACGTACAAGACAGTGTAGCAGGAAGCAGTTTACAGCCGTCAAAGACGTTACGGTTGTTCAGCTTAAGAGTCGCCATATCCTCTTCCAATCTTTGGAAGTGCATACATGTAATGCCACACATCTCAAGGCAATCTAAAAAAACCAATGCGTATCCTCAGCTTTTGTCGTAAAAAACAACCAACTTTTGTTGTTTTCAGATGTCATCAATGCACTTGCATTGCATGGTGCATGAAAGCTTCATTTTTTTTTCTTCTTGAAAAAGATGACATTTAAATGTGCATCACATACAGTAGTGCAACGTTTCTTTCTATTTAGATGAAAACATTTTTTGCCTTTGTGAAATATCAGCGAATATGAAAATGTTTGAAATCGTTTTTTTTTTTAGATTTCTTCTTCTTATAAATTATAAAGCTATAGTGCATGAGAATAACCATTTCAAATATCCGGCTGATTTTACAAAAGAATCTATGTATAGCAAAACGACCTATGTGGAATTTTACACAAATTTTCCATAAGCACATATATAGTTAACTTTGCTTTATTTAAAGATGCTACTGCAATTTAAATCATTCACAATGCAAGTTTGAAATGAATGCATACGTAATAATTAATGCACACAACCTTAATAAAGTCCTCAGTTGTTCATTGTTTACACGTACGCTCAAATATTTAGTGAAAATAACAGAATACTCAATTACTTTATGGAGAATAACAAAATCGTTATTGTTATCCTCCATACCATATAATAAGTACCAATTTCCCGAGTTGTAGGAAGTAATAGCTCATTTTTTTGAGTTAGTATTTTCTGTCAAGTATTCGTCTGCTTTGAGTATGACATGGTTGGTAATCATCGTGAAGAATTGATGGTTTCAAACATAATCGTCGGAATAATCATCTTGCTCCAGAGGTCACTACATGGAATTTTAAAAACATTTTTTGAATCTTCAAGTGACATCATCTAATCGTTCTACCACGCCCCCCTCATCGACCTCCGGTAATTACTGTTGTTTGGAGCAACCGCCGGTAAAGGAGGTCAATTCGGGAACAGATGTTGGATCTGGGGTCGCTCGTTGACTACTGAATGGATGATGCACCACCAGGGGGCAAGGGATAAAAACCCTTAGGTACCCCCTCACCGCGCATGCCCATCACATCAGACATTTGTATGCAAATTGGTCGGTCATTAAGAATGTGTACCTTAGCTCATTAATTTTTTTTGTTGGCGATGGGGGTCCTCACGCCGCTTAATATGGCAATTTCCGCTCGGATCAAGCCCTCTGTTGAGGATAATATTGTATATGGTTCCCATGCATACCCGCCGACCCAAAGAGGGCGCTGCTTGACAAATTGAAAAGGCGGGAAATAGTCACTTTATCTCTCTAAGAGCATTTGGCCACCAGGGAAATTGCAGTGAACTGAACAGCCACGTTGTTTCAAGATTGAGGATCCATTAACAAAATCAACAGCTTAAAATAGCTTTGCTCGGCTTAATATCGATCAATACAATTGTGTTGGTTTTATTGAGCTATATGCGAGAGCTGAGCTTTTAAAAGTGTTCTCTGTTGCTCGAAAGCGAGGCTTGAGCTGGTCTTGATGGCATTTTGAAAGGAATAATAAACATGCCAAGTCCATTACTTTCAGTTCCCGATTGTAGCGCCACCTGCTACAAAACTATTCCCCCATCGGACTTTTCGATGAAATTACGGAGAGAAAAAAATGGTGGAATTTCAGTTTTCTTAAACTTGGGTCTGCACCAGAGAAAACACGAAACAAAAACACAGTTCCAGAAATCCTACACAAACTAAGTGTCCACACAACAACATTTCAAATAAACACAATATGGAGTTCGATGTTTGCTGGTCATGGCGCTCTTACCAAGGCATGTTACCAAGCCCCTTTGACCAGTATATATGATAAGCGATACTGTCGTCTGCAATATAGCAAACGACATTATTATAGTATATTAGGCCTAAGTATAAGCGACTTCTTTAATGTGGACCGGCTCTTGGGCGAACACCGAAAAGTTTGCTGAAACCTCTGGACAGATAATTTTGTGGGACGTTTTTCGCAAACTTTTGTTTCGTGTTTGGTCTGGTGTGGATATAAATCCTATGCATTTATTGAATTTCATGCTTCAATGTTTATCACAAGGAATGTGTTCTAAACAGTGAAGAATTTTTATATTTATTATGCCGTTTTATTATTTTTATTATCATACATTTTTTGATTTTTATTATAGTATTGGCAAAATTTGAGCCATATAATTTAAATTAAATCTGTATACAGTATCTTGAAGAGAGGTAAAAGTTATGGAACAGACGTTTAGTTTTAGGTTCCGCCAAATTTGTACATCATCAGTATTGTATATCATTATAACCTGTTACATAATTTATCGAACATCCCGCAGAATGTGGCAGTGACATGAAAAACAGCATTAAAACAAATTGCGAGTACACTAAGCTGGGTTTAATTTAATTGTTCATTAAATTAATCTTATGCAGACTCAAATGTATCAAAAGGATTAAGGAAACTGGCATACCACATCTAACTTACATCCACAATGACTGCATACATATCCATGGATTTGTCAGAAAAATCAATAAATGGAGCGTAACGCGAAAACTTCTATTAGAAACGGTATCAATGACCAAGGCTGATTTTACGAACTGATATTTCTGGGACATAATGGATGATGTAAAAAAAGCACTTTTGTTTTCCAACAATGATAACGTCACACTGGTCAGCGCCGCGGAAACGTCGGCAGACCACAATGGCGAAAATAAAGATTAATGATTCTGCAGAGACATGGACATTTTTTGTTATTTGATAAGCATGACAAGGACTCTTTTGTCTTTTTTCACGAGATTGAGTTTCAATTTTTAGAGAAAGTAAGAATGGGCGAATGTAGCTGTTATCAGAACTCTCTAAAATAGCCCAGTGCAGTAACGCGCTGCAGGTCACACAATACTGCTATTATTTCTAGTTCGATCAGCAAGTAAATAACGTATACGTTATTTACTTGCTGATCGAACTAGAAATATGCAAATATCATCATCATGTCTGTTATAACAGACATGATGATGATATTTGCATGGCAATGATACGTGACATTTGCAATGTTAATCTAAGCTATGCATTTGACAGCAAGCATTTTTTTAAAGTAATTCCAATTGAATCAAAGTAGCTTAACAACGGGATCGTTAAAGGATTATTAAAGTTGATAATTTATTTGAGTCTGTTCCACAAATCCCTATTCTGCTAAATTTATAAATAAGTAATTTATTATATTTTCTATGTTATAAAAAACTTCATAAAATAGCATCTGCTACACAAAAAAAACCAAAAAAACCCAAAAAAAAAACAAACGACGAGGCTATGTGATTTTTTTACCATACCGTTGTATGAAAAGTTCGCGTAAGGGGACATTAGAGAGTTTGAGCCAGCCAGCGACGTTAACCTTACCTTAACGTTAACGGCAAACATGCTCCTATCGCACAGGTGTAAAAACGAAGTTTTATGGCCCGTTAAAATCAACTGAGCACGCGACGTTGCCGATAGATGGACGAATAGATCTGTTTACTCCTGTCAAACAGATGGCCCAAAATTGAGCCAATAATCACTGGTGTGCCACCCTGCATGACCACATCGCTACAATTCCCACGACATTTTTCCAGATTTTTCTTATTAATGGAAAATTCCTGACCTCAAAGGGAAATTCCAGCATAAAATTGGTGCTTAACACAAAGTTAGGCATAATTATACCGACTTTCCCTGGATTTTAAAACTAGAGTACATTTGTGATTGAGGAACCATTTCTTCTGGTGTCCATTTTCCCTTTGACTGACCTTTAAACAGACCTTAAAACCCAAACAGAAAACTCAAAATTACTGAAAAATACCATATCATTAGTGGCCTTTCCACCTCCGCCCTCTTAAGGACGTCCTTTTTGAACGGCCCCTAAGTCGATTCAAAGCCGAAAGCTGATAGCAATACGTGTGTAACGCTGGTAAAGACTGGTAAATGTTAAAATGTATTAATGTTTGTGTTCATGGCGGAGTTAATATAGGGATTCCAAAGTAACGTGGTTAATAATTTCTAAATCAGTAGAGAGATTTAGTACCCCAAACTCACTGTTTACGGGAGCGACAGCCGTGTGTTGTTTTTCGAAATGCACAGGTGGCTGATAACGTGAATGGGATTCTGGGTAAAGGTGAACAAAACTGTGATTTTTTCGAAATGCACATGTGCCTGATCGTTTCAGGGAGTAATTACAAAACAACTTGGCGGCTGCGAGAACGTTTCCACTTTGGAACATATTTAACACGATTTAGACAGCCTGCGCATGACGTAAGGACATTAAATCTAACGGCGCTCCTCCTAAATACCGGCCGTTCAGGGCATTAATAGAGAGTTTGAGCCAGTCAACGCCTTAACGTTAACCTTAACGTTAACGGAGGGAAGTGAGGAGCCACGGACTTAACTACCCAATGAACTCAATGAATGTCATGAGTGCGCGTGACGTTCAGTTAATTCATCGGATAGTTAAGTCCTTGGTTCCTCCCTTCCTGTCGTTAACGTTAAAGTTAACGTTAAGGCGTTGGCTGGCTCAAACTCTCTAATCACGCGACTGGTGGACGGAGCCCCGTCGTCAACGTTGCGAGGAAATTTTACCGTATTTTTTTTTACCAAATTTTACCCTACGGTAAGTTAACCGTTCGGAGATTGCTAAATCTCCCTATTAGAGAAATAGCCACCCAACGTAAAGCATACTTCTTTAAATGGAACTTTTGGGAAGGGAGGAGCATTGATTTGAATTAGCTGTTGGTTGGTCGTCTTTGACTGTTGACCCCTTCGTCGCACTAGCTCCTCACGTAATCGTCTACCCGCGCACTTCCCACCTTTGACCCTTATATCAACCCAAGGCCGCTTGCCTACAGCGCCCCCTTGCGGCGGTATAGTTCAAATCAATGCTCCTCAGTTCCCGAAAGTTCCATATAACGACGTATGCTTTACGTTGAGTGGCTACATTTCATTATTGTTAGGAATAAGACAATAGAGAGTTTGAGCCAGCCAACGTTAACGAAACGATAACGATAACGAGAAACAGCGCTTGCAGCTCGGAATGGCATTGGAATGCCATGCTTCGCATAGGGTAGTCCTTGACATTCTGGGCCGCCAGCGCTGTTTCTCGTTATCGTTACCGTTATAGTTTCGTTAACGTTGGCTGACTCATACTCTCTAATTTTAACAAAGTGAATTCAGAAACGTTAACATTTCAAATCTTGTATACATCAAGTTGGACCAAACACTGGTCCAAATTGATTAAAATATATTTTTTGTAACCCGGCCTGCTTGGACTGATATCAACGGTGGTAGAACATTTAGTTTTTCATTCTTGCCTCTTAGAATTTCAGTTTTCTTACGCTAGTGAACCTGACTAGCCTTTACTGAACTACGTGACACTTAAATCGGTGTATATAGGGTTTAGTTGGTTTACAGAAACGTGACGAAAGGTGCAATTCGGCTCACGCCAATATTCGCGTTGGTGCAATTAAGTTCAGTTCGCTTCACTTTATGCTAAAACTGTCAGGTGTCTACTCATGTTAAAGATGGCATTGCCATCCGGTATGAGCCATGGTAAATTAGCCACAGGCTTCGCCCTCTCCACGCCCCCATGCATCGTTTTGCAGCGCATGTAAACACGATTATGCAAAACTCGATTTCCGCTAATTACTTTTTGAACGTTTATTACGGTTCGTGATTAATTATAATTAAGTTAACGCAAGTAATAATGAAAATTAATTGAATCAGAATGCTCTGGAAAATCGTGCCCATCAATAAAGAACAACCGGTACAACGCCGCCTGAGCAATGGCAAACGAAACATTGTTAATAATCCCTCAAAGATTGGAGAATTTCTCAGAATTAATAAATTGTGTTTTTCATTGCAGTTGCTTGAGTAATGGGCCCAATTATGCGATAGCCGGAACGAATACGAGCAAAGGTAAAGTAAAGCTTCAAAATTTATTATTATTTATTTTTTGAAATATAGATATCGTTATGGTTAGGCAGGCTCCCCTAAAAAAATTAATTAAATTTAGTGATATGGTATGATAAGGTATGCTCGCCATTTGTTTCAAATTTGTACGAAAAATTACATGGTTGCAAGCATCCAGTTTACACATGCGAAATTCAAACAGGTGTTCAATTTCGGGCATAACATTTCCAAAAGTGCAAGTTTGAGCTAGGGCAAGAGGCTGTTTTGTCAAATGTGTTGATAGGAAAAGGAAAATGGAATGTCGTGAAACATTTTACGTGCAAATATATTCGGTAGACGGATGAAAAGATAGGCCCTTTGGGCCAACAACGAGCGCTCAAGCTACGCTCAAAATTTCAGAAAAATTGAAAAGTTTCGAGAATGATAGCATTATAAAATGTGCGGATGGCGCTGTAATTTTGCGAAATGTTCGGCAAATGGCTTTCATGCGAAATGAAATGAAAATGGGATGGTTTGAGACCGAGGTCCAGATATACAGTCAGAGTATGGAGTAAATTCGAAGCATTTTTTGTTGTTAAAGGAGATGCTTTCGTACCATTCAGTTCTTGGGCTGCTTAACAATTCAAATCTTGCATGTTTGGAAAATATGCAGATTATGTGACAGCTACTATAAAGCCATATACATATGACATCACATCACTGCTGATAGTATAAATTATAGAATATTCAGCAGGGGTTGGCAAACAATTAATTTGTGGAGATATTTTAGGTCTTAAAGATCATATTGGAAATGATTTAGGTCTTGCATGCCATTTTGGAAATATTTAGCAAAGGTCATATTGGAAATATGATGTTAGATATTACAAGTCTTATTTTTAAAAACTTTTGGTCCAAACTTTTTTATGCCATATTTGCAATGTTTATTTGCAATCTTCTGGATATTATACATTAATCAAATGGGTAAATGTACAAGGTGATCTCTATGAATTCACATGTTGATGGCCCAGCTTAGGGCAGCCAGATTTGCTAAGGGCAATTACCAATATTCCGCGAGTGTGACAGAAATGCTTCTCTCTCTAAATTGGGACACGTTGAGGTCCAGACACGAAAAGTTATCTATGGCGTTATTCAAACTTTTCAATCTTTCTCGTAATTAACATCGTTGTGTTATATGTTAACGCCTAACGACCACTAAAGGAGTGCACATAATCACTTAAAACGTTTGTTTGTTTGGTGATTTTTAACGTTGGCCTATTTCTGCAACACGAGGGCCATGGGATGAACCTTCATCACCTACCTGGAAATTTTGCCTACGAGGTGGGGACTTCCACCCCCTCTCGAGGGGTCTTTAACGTGCAACAATCAACACAGACCTCGGTTTAAACTTTCATCCGAAAGAGCCACCACTCGAGGAATTTCTCCCATCTGTAAAAATTCCCACCGACCTCGACCGCGGAGCGAACCCTGCAACTTAGGATCGAGAGGCGAGCATGTAACCCACTCGATTGCCGGCGTCGGCTCTTAAAACGTTTGACCGAGCTTTGTGCCAAGACGGATGCTTACTATTGGTCCTTCTTTTTTGCATGCGAGTAGACGATGGAATAGCCTTCCTGGCGAATGTTCAGATTTAGCAGAAATTCAATCTAACAATGATGTCCAAGTCGCTATACTGACGTATAGGAGCATTCTCCTGAAATTGGGTATGGCCTCCCTACCATATGGAATTTATTTGCTGACTGCAAGGTACTAAGTTGAATCGAATTGATTTCTATGAATTCATTTGTTGAAGTGGTGATACCAAATCGTACAAATTAACATAGTCAATGGGGCCGATGGGCCATAATACCAACCAGATACCAGATCTTGCAAAAGTAATAGATGTGGCTAAACCGATCAAACCTCCCACTTCTCCAGGGATATGCACGCTTTATTTAACATTTCGTGGTCACTCTTGAAGTTTGATGTCCACATTACTTTGGTCCAGCGTACACCACTTGAACCCCCATTAATCCTTCGAGCATGAAATCCCAGAATGCAGTTGCCATGACTGCTTTCCCCATCAAATACAAAGTGGACATTAATTCCAGTAATCCTCCCGCATATTGACCAACTGACCAGAACGTTGCTGCGGCTTGTAGGTGGCGCTCCTCTCACCCTCGCCCACATGGAAGAACGCTAATTTGGTACTGCCAAATTGCGTTTAACGCGTCGAAAATCGCCCGCGCTAATTAGGTGGCCGGCAAATTAATCGCCCGTGAAATGGCGGCGCTTAGGTGGCGCTGCCGTCGCGTAATTGACTCTTGCCTCCATGCACCGGGACGGCCTCCTCGTTAAAACAAGCTAGTCAACTGTGACTTTTTACCAATGATGCAATTACCCCTTCCCCCCCCCCCCCTCTATTTTTTCTATCTAAAGTTATCATAGAACCAGACCACCCAGAGGCCACTTTGATCGTGCTTGACCATGAGTAGAGTAATTGCTGTTTATACCTGACTTCCCCTGAACCGAACAGGCCATGCCCTCACCTTATAAAACAGACCTAATGTCTCTATTTGGGCTCAATTAGAATGATAAAGCGCCATCTATGCTCAGAAACAGCGCCGTCACGTACTCCACGTCCATAGATGCACAAAGGTTAAGAATTTCTCCTCATAATTTAAGGTTTTCGTTGCGTGTGCACACAAAAAAGTGGACTATATAAAATACATAAACATTTTTTTTACCCCTGAAATTCGTGAAACGGAAATGATCGAGCATTGCCCGGAAATAAAACTCTTGTCTTAATCATTATGATTGGACAATATATATCGTCTTGGCAAAAATTGTTTTTAATAATATCAAACTTCAATGAATGCCATTCTGTGACACAATACTACCTAACCTTATCAAGGTTCAAAACCCTCTGGTGGCGTGTGAATCTTTAGCATAGCGTTTTCAAACATTTTTAAGCGCAACTGTTGAGAAAATGTCATTGGTGGGCATGCACATTAGTTCCAGTATTTATATATTTTTTCAATGTCGGTGTCTATATAATGCATTAGTCGATCGATAGAGGTTTTCATTGTCATGTGTTAGTTATATCTAGAAATTATAAATGTGCAGGTTTACTGTGTATACAGTATATTCTTTCAGCTCTGAAAATGGTTGCTTTGGCAATACCCTTTTATTGGCAGATTAGCCTATCTTCAACATGGTTTCCACCGCATGTATCCTAGAGATTACAAAATATTTTGCTGGGCTTTCAAAGTCCATTTGTCCTGTATAAAGTGGCTGGAGTGCTAATAATATATTGTAAACAGGGCGACACAATGCGCATAGTGCAAAGTGGCGTTATAGACCTTGACTACCAACATGGCGGCACGCATGCCCATGTGAAGCATTTCTGAAGAAACCCATTTGCTAGATTAAATTTCCACTTTTCTTTAGCAGTCACATTTTTATTCAAAATTTAATACGCCGAATAGAAGCCCCTTTAAAACATTTCAATTAGTAAAGCCAACTTATACCAGAGGCACTAATCAGACACAAATTAGCTTGATGGGCAACTGAATACGACAACTCTCAAATGTTGCACGTTGCATTACCTAAAATAAAATGCCACAGCTTGGCAACACGACTTCTTCTCTTGATTGGAAACCTGGATTTTGTAAATGAAATCCACCAGTCTTTTATTCTCAGAATACCATTCAAGTTTTCTGCCACTCCAAACCTGTGATGACACTCAGTTGTCATCGTCATCGAAATGAATACGTCAAACATTTTGTACAAATTACTTGACAAGTTACCACTTTAATAATGACTTTAAGTTTAGAGGTTTACCATTAAAAAATTACCATTACAGCATCTTTGGTGAAAATTGGTAAATATATTGTTTAAACCTCATACCATGATATCGAAATGAAAATAATCAAAACACAGAGGATGGTATGCATAGTTTGAAGAAACCACAAACACAACTTTATAAGGTAAGTTGTAGATTGGGATTATTTGCTAAACATCTCCATTCAATTCCAGTGCATCATGATACTTCAAATCAAGGTAATAGATGGCTTGAGCAAAGAAACTAAACTCAAAAGTAAATTTACACAAATGCCCTGAAATTTCTGAGAGCATGAGTGTGTGATGATCTCTAAAGACTTGTCGAAGGAAGAATACGTTTCTGGTTGTCTCTTAATAACATGCATACAAAATGGAATTGAAAATGAAATCGTGAAAGAGCATTTGTGGTTTACCGAACCTTTCGCATGCTATTCAACCATTTCTGTAATATCTAAACGCAACTTCGAGAAGTTCTTGACAAGTATCTATACATAAAATATGCATAATTTCACTTTCAAGCTTAAAAACGATCTTGTATTATTATATAGCATATGAGAGGGAATTACTGTAAACGCTTCTCAGTGTATACCTTTTTATGCTCACGGCGGACTAAACTACGCATAAAATTGTCGCGGCACACCTGTTGAAAAACACCGGAGTACAAGGTAACAAATTGATATACAGTGGAACCTCGCATAACGAGCTTAATTGGTTCCGGAGTCTTGCTCGTTATGCGAAACACTCGTTAAACGACACAATTTTTACCATAGAAATTCATGTAAAATACAATAATGCGTTCCATGCCTAAAAAGATACTCAAAAATTGAAATTTTCAAAAAAATACTCACAAAAACGTTATGTGTAACATTTATTTAAAGAAAAATACCTATAAATTGTTAAGGAGCGTGATTCATCTTCATCTTTT
>JAUJYV010001672.1:0-16179 GCA_033995625.1 Ophyiulus pilosus
TCGTGGTAGGGTTGAAAATTTATCTTCTTGTGAATTATTGTGAATAATAAAAAATCCCTGAGAGCAGATTATTTTTTTAAAAAACATGAATTTTCTGCATTGTGAAAATTACAGAAAACTACTTAAAAAAAACATATGATGTGCCATAACAATTTTGGCTCATAATACAGTGTGCCTCGGAAATTTTAAGCGTCATTTTGTGTGTCGTGAGTTGAAAAAGGTAGACAAATGCGTTACAATTTTAAGACTAGTTTTCTGTAACACCCAACGGTCCTAAATGAAAATTTTGAAAACTAAAACTTTCATCATAAATTTAATGAATTTTTCCCCCTTTTTAAATAGTCTGTTAAACTCGAATTTAGGTTACTGTCGAGCGGGTTTGTGTGTTTTTACCTTATAGAATTTTTGCAACGACTAATTATAACTGTTGTTGCCCTGTAATTTTCATGTTAGGCATCCTTGCGCAAGAGCCGGTTTGACGTGCACTGTATAAGGTCCATACAAGCCCATATGTGCAATGAGAGGGGAATTGAGCCTCGACGTCCTGTAGTTCTTGCTCATTCATTAGCGGTAACCCCAAATTACTCTCGTGCTTAAAAATGGGCTTAAAAATGAGCGGATAGGCCTATGGACCAACATTGTAGATGTGGAAAATATAAAACATTTCCTGTAAAAACATTCCTTTTTCCGGAGCACACGGAGAACCTTTAAATTCGTTTAAATCCCCTTTTTCCTCTATACTGACCCCTCACGCTTTCTTTCTCCCCTCGGTTTTGGGCTGTCCGTCCGTCATCACCCAAATCCTAAAAAGCAACATGCCACAAGAGCGGCTATCAACACTAAAAGAATATTTGTTTTCAAAACTCCAAAAGAAGCCATGGAACGAAGGATATGTGGGTTTGTATTTTTCTTAATTTGAAAAGTCAAGGTAAACACGATGGGAGAATAAAAAAGAAAATGATGGAAGAATATACAATACTCGTGCGAAATCGTGAAGTCATGCAATTAATTTTTCTACGGTGCAATATATAATATGAAATATGACTGATATGACTGCGATTGAGAGTTTAAATAGGCCGAGAAAATATTTTGAGAGAAAAAAAAGTACATATATCTTCAATGATTTTGGATTTCAATGACCTTTCAAATGCTGTTTTTCTCACCTAGTGGAGACAAAACTACATTAGATTCCGATTTTAGTACAGCCAAAATAAATGATGATATACAAACATTGTTGCTTAAATATAAAATAAACGTCATAAGTTTGCTCAAACATCACGGTAGGCAAACTTATTCTATATTTGTTTCAGCAAACCTTGTTGTCTTTGGTGGAGACCCGGTTTTATACCGTTCAAAAACTGAAGAATTTCATATAAAAAATCAATTGAAATTATTTGAGCATTTGTAGAGTATTTTCCTTGTCTCGTTTTCTAAAATAATGTCATTTATCGAATATTTCCATGTTAAGAATTCAAATGAACATGTCACAAATGTCACACAACGAGTGCTTTTGACTGGTAGTGGCGGAGTCTGCTATTTTATGAATTTGAGAGCCAGATTTCAATTCGGTTTGTGTTTATGGCTTATGTATGACCCTTCAAGGACCAAGTATGACCCATACATGTTTATATATGACCCATACGCGGCTTTATATGGCCCACACCGGAAAGACACACAAAAACTGTAAATGTGCGCGTGCGCGACGTGTAGCTAATGTGCACAACAAAATTAACCAAATCGGTTTTCAGCTAGGGTGAAATCCATTCCGTGACAACTAACCAACTAGCTAGCTACTGTAATTTTAACTTTTCTTGATTCGTAATGGATCGAAGGACATGAGGAATCGAACTGTCAGACTTCTGTATATGGACAATTACATTACCAGTAGTTTATGCAGTAATTCAACTGCAATGTCAGTTTAATATATCTATAATTGTAATAATTCTATAGTGGATTGTGATGGCCGACAGTGTGCATGAGTAAGCAGATAAAGCTTATTCCAAATACTGTATTTCTTGCTGATTTCATATACTGCTTGACATGGGCATTTTATTTTCCATTTTGTCAGCTGTGAAATTTTTTAGAAAATTGGAGATTGAATTTATTAGTTTTATTTTTAAAAAAAGTACCTACGCCACCTGTCTGACGAATGGATTGCGTCCTCTCTTATCGCTAAATGATAGGATTTTTGAAATCGAAATATGCAAGGCAAGGTTTTAAATTCAGTTCACCCGGTGTTGTCTGAAGTAGTTGAAAGTACAGGTGAACTAGCTGAACCACAATCGAATTTAGTGAAAGTGTTTTTCTTTTTATAAGATGGCGTCATCGAAGAATATGAAACCGTTGAGAGTAGATTATCTAAGGTGCAACTATTCAATGCTGAATCAGGTAGTGTGGTTTTTATTCATATTGTAATCATTTGTAGGGAATATAAATATTGGAATCTTTGCTAGATAGAACTAATTAGTTGCTTATCATTCCTGATAAAATTTAACATGAATAATGTTTTAAAATATGTCGTCAGCAAAGGTCAGTAGAACTGGACTTGCTGCTCTTGTTTCATGGGCTTGTTCATATAACAAACTTTTAGACAATTGATTATTTTGGAAATCAAATGAATGTTCCCGTTTATTCTTTCATGTTCAGTTTGCACAATGGTCAAATACATGCAATAGGTATGTTCATATATTGGTATTCAGCAAATGGCACACAGGCCGCATTACATATACAAAAGGTAAAAATGCCACACCCTATACGCGCTACACAAACCTATATTTAACCGTTTACATTTATAAACTTGATGAAAGTTCCTTTTAAAAGAAAACCAACATTGAAAGTTGGAAAAAAATTGTTTGTCTGTTTCTCCTCCTTCTCCTCCCATAAGGCGAAATTTTTGTGTAATGACAACACGTGACACCTGTGCATGTTAATTTTAACTAGCGTTTGAGTTCAATACCCATTTAACAAGGTACTATGTACTCCATTAATGTAGCAAGCCATCCAGAAAGAAGTAAAATGTTTTTTGGATTATTTCTATAAAAATTTCAATCTTCAAAATGATGGCGGAATGACGCCATTTTGTTGCAAACCTGGTAAGGTTACTAATAATTTTAATCTTCAAATAAACACCCTTGGTTTGTTTGAACAGTGGGGTTTTTTTCCCTCAAAAGGAGGGGAATTGTTAGATTATTATAGGTTAGGGGCAGGTCATGTGCAAATACTCTCCCCTTTATTTTTGATGTTTGTACATATGTAGATATTGATGAGGTCAGATTCCAAGCACAACACGTAACATTTGACTTTAATTCAAATTGGTTTGTTTATTATTATTTATTTTTTGATTGAGTGTCATGTACGAAAATGATCATATTGTGATTCAGAATTGGAGATATTAGCCAGTTTGAGCATGCCAACGCTTTAACATTAACCTTCACGTTAGAAGCGGGAAGAGATAAGAACCACGCATGCGCATTAGTTCATTGGGTAGTTGAGTCTGTGGCTCCGCCTTTTTCGCCTGCTTAATCTCTCTATTAGATAGTTTGAGCATGCCACACGTCTTTATACTTACTTTAACGTTAGCAGCGGGAAGAGAGGAGCCACGCATTGAACTACCCAATAAACTGAACGTAATGGGTGCGCATGCGTGGTTCTTCCCTTCCCGCAGCTAACGTTAAGTATAAAGACGTGTGGCATGCTCAAACTGTCTATCGGTTGGGTGGATTGCATAATGAGGTATAAGGTAAAGCGGAATCACACCATCTGCCCCTTTTTTTTTTTTTTGGCAGAAATTGCTTACGGGTTTTGTTTGTATCTTTTTTTTTGTTGCACAAGTTCCCTTTCCTCTCCACACGATTTTTGCCCAATGCGTGTTTGGTGGGATATAGACCTACACAATGCATTGTGTTGCTGTTGTTTATTTATTTTACAATTTTGTTTTTTATATGCCCCGTGGCATAAAGGCAGCCGTTGTACTACAAAAAATATACATTTCTTGCATGAGAGTATATTTGCTGTCGTCGCATTTGAAAGATTTCACCGTCTTAATTTTATGCTCATTGCGCGTAAGCAGATAGTTTTTTTTTTTTTAATAGTATGCCAATTTGTCAAATAGACTCATTATGCGATAAGTAAAACAATAGCATTGCGTCGTAAACCTACAGCAAACGATGCATAGTTTTTCCCCCATCCCCTTCCTTTACCCAATTTGTTTGATTGTGCCGCAATTAGCAGCGTAAGCCTTGCACACCTGAGTTCTGGTTGTATAGTACCTAGTGGTCAGTAACCAAAATGGATGGTGAGTCTGCATCTGCTTGCTGTCAGGTCGATATTTTCTTTGTTAACCTTGCTGCTGCTGTTGTTGTAATATTTTTGTCTAAATGTGCAGTGCACGCGTCGTTTATTTTACTCGATTTTATGAATCGACCCACGGAAGTGACGTCTACATTAACTTGTGCGTGCTTAACAAAAACAGGTGTGCATGTGGAGTTGTGGCGCTTTGTAGCCCTTGTGCATCCTGTCACTGTAGTACTTTACATAACGCTAACCCTTGATTGTTTCTGGGAACAAATTGATTTATTGGGATTTGTGAAGTCGTTGTACTCGAGTTCAATAACGGGTATTCAGTTTTTTTTTTAGAATGTTTTTTACCCGGTTCTGCAGTACAATGTCATGAACACCGTGTTTTTTAGAGCAAAACAATCAGATTCTGGCAAACGGACAATACAATGGTAACTGGTGTAAATCTGATGTTTTTTATAATTTTTTATCGTGCTTATAGTACACTGTTGAATATAGAGATCGTGATAGGAAATGTGCAATTAACCGGTTTATGCAATTATCCGGGTTTTGCTTAAATACAGTACTCAGTTTGTTGCTAAAATCCTTCAAAAGGCTAAATTAGCTATGGGAAACATTTATTAGATTCACTTTTTACAGTAGATACTTTAAAGATTGAAAATATACGTGGTAGTCCAAAAGTTAATAGCTCTCCTAATATCAAGATAGTCGAACTAATAATTTCACAGTGACCCGGCAATCCGAAAATGTGCAGTTAGCCGGTAATAATTCCATATAAAAGTTGCACATGGGGCTTGTAAAATATGTGCATTTATCAGATGTGGGCAATTAAGCGGGTTCGACTGCAAGTGCTTTGAAAATTAAGCCTCTGAGGATTTTAGTTACTTTTATGAAATTTCTGATTGGGAATTAAAGCATGGTGAACCCGTTGTAAAACTGCAGCCAAATCAATTTTTCAAATTTTTTGTAAACTTCCGGTTGGGTTTTGTGGAAAGTTTTGTGTACTGTGCTTAAAATGCATATTTTCTTGATATGCGTATAATCAAGTTGAATGGTACAATGTTTTAGGGAGTGGCAATATGTCATGGCAAACCTGCACACACACCTTCCTAGATCGTCAATATTTGCTATTGCGAGGATGTTTTCTTTTAATATTTATGAAATCGTTTTATCTGGAAATTGACTATATTTGGGAAGTCTGCGGTATGTTCATGATGAAATTCCACTTTTAAATGCGTGTAGCTTGAGCCACTTTTCCAACTCCACCCTATTTGGATGTAACCCGTCAAGTAGTTGAAACATAAAACTCACCGTGTGGCGGTTTATTATTTATTTACCTAAATGTGGACCAACATTCATGTTTTCAAATAAGTTTTTCTAAAAGTCGCGTTTTTATCACATATGGCAAACCATGAGCATGGTAGTTAAGCTAGCTTTGTGTGGTCACTCCAGGAACTCGTATTGCCACAAAACATAATTATGTTTTAGTCCTCGTCGAATGTGGCCAATTTTTAATAACATTTAATACAAATATTTACTTTTGAATTTTACGTTTTTAATTACAAGTTCAGGCTTTCATTCTAATCACGTTTTAAATTAGTGTAAAGTATAGACCCAGTCTTATTTAAATGCTGCTGCTTGGGGCATTTGATATGCTGTTCAATCAATTTAACGTAATTCAACTTGATAAACGTCTATGAACTTTCGTGCGACAATTTAAGTGCCAAGGATACACGTTATCAATTCCGGTAAATCTTGTCAAGATTTTTTCTCCGTATCGTGTCTGCTGACAAATTGCCCTAGACGACGACAAGACCAATTGCAAAGACTTAAATGGTTCTTCTTTCCCCCCGTGTTGTTTTTCGATGCATGTTTCTGTATGCAGTGATTGTTTGAAATGTATTCTGACCAGGTCGCTTGACCAACCCTGCCTCAGGCCTGGTTCACGAGGCTTTCATTTTCGGCCTCCTTTTAAAGGTCCATTAGAGGGGGTCAACTGCAGAACGATTACCTTTATGGCGTAGAGAATTTCTATAGCAATTAGTAAACAAACTACAGCGGGGAAGTAAATCTAGCGAAACCGAGGTAAAACATTCCACATTCAAAAGAAGTTTGTATTTAGCGTCGACTTTAGGTCCACAAATCGATATACTAAACATAGTTGCATGCTAGGATAACATTCTCCACTATTTCGACCAGAATTCATGATGGTGTTAATACATGGCATATATACATATTGTCGACTGTATAACACTGCAGCTTTTTGCCTTCTATTCAAGTTGTGAATGTCTGGAATTGCATTAAATTGTTTAATGCATGAACAAATTGCTTCTTAGTACCGGTTTCAATCACACCTAAAACTTTACTTGCCTTGTTTCACAGCTCCATAAATATGCAAGCTGCCAAACGTTACGTTATACGCTTTTCCCTTTTTTTTCATTTCTACGTTTTCTTATTTTTAGAGAACTGTGACTAAACTTTCTATTTCAAGTCTAGTGTTGACATACATACTCGTATTTTAAGAAAATAAGACTTCCATGGTCAGGGCGACACCTGGTGTGACTTTTAAATCCGGTGTGCGCCAGAGGAAACATAAGGAAACACGAAACAACAACACGGTTTTCAAAACATGGCGAAACAACAACACAGTTTTCAAAACATGTTTTGAAAACCGTGTTGTCGTTGTTTCGTGTTTCCATGTTTCCTTTGGTGCATACCCACCTTTACTGGAATGGCACCTGGATTTTTGTAAGAAAGGGATAAATCTAAATATTTGCATAAGCTGTATGTATATGTAATTGTGTTTTATTATTGGCCTATTGTATGGTAAAGAAAATGATATTATTTCCTGCAAAATTCATGGAAATTTGTGAAATCAATATTTATGATAATTACATCATTAAAGTTGCATAGCTGTATATAGACCTAAAAACCAAGTTCCATTTACTGAACAAACGTGAGGATGTAATTTGCACTCTTAAGCTTTAAAGTGACAAGTAGCCATTTTTTCTTCCAAAAGGCAATTGTGATCAAACCCAATGTAAAGAGGGACCTTGGGAAGTAAACATATGGTGCAGAATTGCTTAATTTCAAATACATGTGACTCGGACAATGTGCAGATTTCCAAGCAGATTGTGTCGCAACATTCAAGTCTTGTGGGAAATTTTCTTGTTACTGGCTTATTGGATGAGGTCGATCATCAAATCATCAATCAATACTTTGTCTATTTTTAATCTAAAACTCATTTGACGAAGGTTAAGAATTTCATATTTTGCAAATATTTTCTTGTTTATAATACCATGGCTATTTTTTGTTGATATTTGCACTGACAAACATAAAGCTGGTGGTTGGTTATCTTGCATGTGTTTTTGGTTGTTCCTCAACTTTGACATGGACAGTGCAGAACTGAAAGGTTAGCTTCGTAATCCGGTTTAGAAGGATGGCAATTGGGGAATAATTTCTCAAAAACTATTGTTGGGAACAGAATTGAAAAGGAATTTGGATTGTCGGAGGCGGATTATGTGAAATCCGAACAAATACAACACTCGAAAATGTCTATATAAGGAACCCTCTTGTATCGCCACGTCTAGATTGAATGGCTTCCTGAAATATTGCTGAAAACTTGGGTCGTCTACATTATTCGATGTAAAGGACATCCATCCCATGCCTTTTGTACACAAGCCTATAATACTCTGGATATATACCTTCATTCTTATTCAGTCATCTATCTGACAGGGCATATAGATGAAGTGGATTGGATGAGAATAGATGGAAAAGTTGGCCATGATATCAACACATTTTATGGTATATGGTCAGGTGAAAATATTCCATAAGAAATATTGATTTTCCATAAGCTGACTTTTTCCATGGCGGATTGGATGTGCCTTTGTACACGTGTTTGTTTAACGGTTTATATAATACAATGAATTCAGCTTTAGCAGGTTATTTTCAAATTCTCATATCCAAATCAGGAATTCGTAACGCCATATGTAAAGTAAAATTACATGTTTGAGGCGGAAATACCTGTTAAACATGTTTTGTTTTAACAATGCTTCAGTTTTCTAAATGGAGAATTACGTCAAAAGCTTTGACGTGTTGTACAATTTTGAAATCCATTATTGTAGTCCATATTTGTTTTTTGAAGGTGTTTTTTAGAAAGCACCAACAAAACCATAGTTGAATGTACAGTGTATTTGATAAAGATATGTACTACGTGCCTCTGAGGCTACCCGGAGGATTTTTTTAATAAATTGGATACTAGCAAATTATGGCATATGTAATTTCTGGTTTTGGATTAGGAAAAATGATCTACGTTCCTATTAACCTATTTCTTTCGTGTATTTGTTTCGAGTACATCTTGATATCGGTACAAATCGTGCAACACTACACGTTAGCAAGCATCCGATTTCCTGAATATTTGCTTCTTAATGTCAGCAAATCTCATGAATAATGTGTTTGTTTTGGGGCATTTTTTCTGTTGAAAGAACCTCTAGATTTAATAATTTTTATTCGAACAAATTCATTATTGAGCTCAGCATAAACTAGTGTTCTCAATTTTCAAACGTGCTCCGATACAAGACGGTTGGTGATTTGTTGTTACTTTATGCGATAAAGGTAATTACATGTTCCAACAACATTAGTTATTCAGGCTTGTAAAGCCGTATTTTTGATTTTTGTGGACTGGAACATGTGATCCAAAACATTGAAATCACGATTAGCATTTTTTTTTAAAAACTTTGGGGCATATTTTAAACATATTTTAAAAGATAATGTACAAATGTTAAGTTTTTAAGTGTTTACGGTGAAACGGAAGTGTAACGGAGTGTGTAAAGGCTAACGGCTGTGAGTCGGCTTACGCGGCGGGGTAACGGCTTGCGAGAACTTTTCATACAACGGTAATCATTCGTAGACGATATTTGCGCCTATGTCACTACCACAGCTGCGTCCTTTTTTTAAATTTGTTATTATATTTTATAATGTATGCCATATAATAATTTAATTTATACTTTATTAAAATTGTCTAAAGGTCCAACAGTACATCTTTAATATTTTCAAAAACTCATATTATGACAAGATTGTGTTAATATAAGAAACCATGAACTGACGCTGTGATTGTTTTATACATTATGACTCAGTGCACTGTAAATGCATTTAATGATTTCACGTCACAATTAATCTATTATCATATCAATAACAGTGTACACTTTTTCAGTATAATTAAAGAAGCTAATGCATTTCATTTCATCTTTACTAACTGAGCAATTAGGGTTCGTAAAGTTTTTCATCTTGAAAATGCTCCAGGGGCTGATGGTATAATCACACTTCTGTATTTGAAATATACTGATTTTTTACGAGGCTAATTAAAATAGTTTAAGAACGTAATGATAATAAAGTCAAAATCTATGTAGTGAGTTTTTAAAAGGCGCTATCTTTTTTTTTAGTATGGAAGATTAGATTGCCAAATTTCTTGCTGATTTCAGTTATGGATGAAAAATCCCTTAATGGCACACTTTTATGTTTTATAATTTTCATTAAACTTATTATTTATTTATAAACTATGTGCATAACATTACACCACTGAATTGCACACATGTTGGAAATTCTTAATATAAATTTCGTTTTATAACTTTGAACTCCAGTTTATGTATATATACGCTATATTGCAGACCCGCTATTTAAGCCGACGGCTGAGCATGCGCAGTAAAGTGGCAACATTTTTTCCCTTTGATGGTTTTGTTGCCGAAACCATAGTTCTGGCAACAAAAAACAGTCATAACTTTTCTCAAACATCACGTTAGGCAAACTTTTATTCTATATTTGTTTCAGCAATATTTTTTGCGTCAACATTAATGCCTCATGTTGCCTTTGGTGAAGACCCGGCTTTATTTTAGACAGTAGAAATGTGCAGCGTTTGCAGAATACTTGTGTAGCTAGTAGTGTTTCTTAGTAAAAAAAAATAGCAATAAAGGATTATTGATGTAGAATAGCATTTTTAAACAGAAAATGTAGCTGTCTGTTGAAAAGTAACTTTTTCAGCTGCTAATATTCATCATCGCTACCTTAAAGAATGTATCTGGTACTGATTTTATGCCACTATTAATAGGTTTTGTTAGGCCAACTCTAATTTAAAGAACTATAAATCGTACAAGAATGTCTCATAGGGCTCTCTTTTAGGACATGGAAAATGGCGACGATCCAAAAAACTTTGAATTATCTTGTCCTACAAGGAACATATTCGTGTTGAAATGTTACCCTGAACATACAAGTCTGCTGTAAATTGAATGAAGGGACCTTCTTACGACAGTAATTATTTAAGCATTTTGTAATTAGCAAGCTGTAAATATAGGTGTTGGTCGATTTAGTTTTGAAACAGCGGTGTCTTTGTTCAGGGTCTAATATACGAATTAGGTTATATGAAGCAAGGCATTTTTCACGCAATCAGATGTGAGATGCTTTTTTCGAGATGATACGCCAAATTTCTTGATTTCTTAGGCATAATCTCAGTCTCACGCTTTCATATAAAACGGCCAGGAAGGTCATTTCGCAAAATGTGCACTGGTTATATTTATCCACGTCTTTTAATCTTAATTGCAGGCATTGTAGATAGGTTTATGTTGTTTATGCACCCCTAGTGGGAAAAGAAATGAGTCAAAAATTCACAGCTCTGTATGAACTTGGCCTTAAGAGATTTATATAAGTAATTACAAATTTAATGTAAACTCCGAAACGGGAGACTTTTTTGTACTGAGCTTGTTTTTATTTGGATTACTTCAAGAGTTAACCTAGAAAAAGAAATCATGGAAATTGTGGGACAATAAAAGAGAAATTTCCGTGACTGCATGTATACGCTTACTGAAAGAATGCATTTAGGTTAAAACAATTGAAATTCTTCGTCACACTCTAGGATGCAAATGACGGTTTGAATGCATCATCAGTGTTTTCAAATGCTTTTATAAAGTTCCGTCTTCACATTCATTTTATTTATGCGTATGTACTATTCTATAGAACAAATGTTCTGATATTGAGAATATCATACTTGTACTTGTCCAACAAGCAAACGGTTTCAATGTAAATACGGTTTTAATAAAACTTCGCATAGTTTAAAATGTGACATGTGTTAAAAGAATATCAACATTACTATTCCTAAAGCTGGCTAAGTGATGCAAAACATTATACAAACTTCCAACATGAGAACATTTCTAACCTCAGAATTTCATGATAGTCTGAGTGTCCTAATCGGTCACTGATTAGAAGGATTTGTAAGTGTAATTAGTTAATTAAAAATGAAATAAATTACTAAAAATAATGAGATTTTAAATAGTTGCGTGTTGACATTGCTCTATAACTATAGATCAGTTCATTCAAGGATGGAATTCAAGTGATGTATGTGCCATATTTAACCATTGATGGGTACATGTGGAAGTATTTTACTGATTTTCTATGGTTTTAATTTTGGGATTAAAAGCAACAAATTAGATATATTTTATTACTATTTCACACTATAAATTGATTTGTTAGAAAAATATGCATGGGCAATAATTGAATAAGCAGTATTGCAAAAACATGTTTTGTTTGTAAAGGATGTTATATAAGAGGTTGGTTTTTTTTTTTTTTTTGGCGATTTAGTAATTGCATTATAATATAAAAATTCACTGTTCATAAAGTTGTTCGATGGGCGTCAAGGCTGTAGAGCGGTGCTTTCTAAATTGTCTGATTTTCTTTTTCGGAATGGGCGATGGGTCGTTGAGCAATAAAATTGCTCAGCTCCTCTCTCTATGTTTTCCACACAATTTGGGACTGTCATAAAGCTTTAAAAAGTGAGGCCCACACGAATGACCTGTTGCCAAAACCCCCTTAAAGCTGGATTATAAAATGTCATAAAAAGCACTCGGCATACCTAATAGCATTATTGCCGCGCACCTGAATCGGGAATTTCGCGGCTTTAGTCGTTTTTTTAATCCGAAATGTATGCAGTGGTTTGACCACATCAGTTGCCAGAAAGAAGTACCTTTTTTTTTTTTCTAAAGATTTTTTTTCTTCAAAAAATTGAAGAGTTTTTGCATGACTCCTGCACTGCATGAAGTTCGCGCTTGGGGAACTGGACATGGTGGCTGCATTTCTACGAGGCTGTTTGTGTGCCTCTGCATTCTAACTATAAATGCAACGCAATTTGACCTGGACGTGCATCCGCATTCAAATAGCGTGGAAAAGGCAACAAAATGCCGGACGCTGAAATTCATGACCACGATTTCGTATTTTTCGGCCAGTGCTTTTTGTGTGTGTATGTGTGTGAAACAATGCAGTGCCGTGACGTGAAGCAATGAAGTTCACCTCGCTTCTTTGATGAAGCAAATTCACGTACGTGCACATCTATTACACACCTTATTAAGTCACGCCCTGTATGTGGTGCACGCCAGCACTAAGAATATATAGCTATCGATCACTTGTTCATGCCCTTGCTTGTTTTGGGCTTTAATATGTCATGTTCGTAATTTTTTTATATATAGTATCTGCACGGACGGAAGCGACACTTCCGTACGGTCCTGATGATAATCGATGCGTGTTAAACTTGAATCATTTATTGTCGGTTCTAGACAATGGGATAAACACGTACTGTGGGTTAACTTACCAAAAAAAGTATTTCGACTACGATCATGACAGTATCTGACATTTTTTTGATGAAGGGTGTTTGAATTTATCTTTTACCTGACTGCGTGACTAGTTTTTCTCATATGGTCTCATTATGGTCGCATTCAGCATGCTACTCTTTAGAACAACCTTAGTATAGTTTAAACATGAAAAAATACAAAATGTAGGCTCACCAAAATTAAATTTTTTTATTTGACGTCTTTTGTTTTCGGTATTAGTGCAAGTTCCGCAGCGGCGGTGAAACGGAAGTGTAACGGATGTGTAACGGCGAGCGAAACGGCTAACGGCTGGGAATCGGCTTAAGAGTCACTGACACAGCCCTGCCGTTGTTTTTTGCAAATTGCATACAGAATGGCCTAAAATTGTCACCATATACTATACTGTATGTGTTTTTATCGATAATGGGTGGACAAAATAACGGTAATACAAAGCAATTTAGGAATATGGCTGACACGAGGGATATATACAATGTTGAGTGACAGTCTGTGATGAAAGTATATTGGAAAATGAAACCTATCTTCACGAAGAATGGTATAATTTTTTTAGAGACTGTTCAAAGCTTGTTATGAGTCGATATAGCTGAAATGGAATAAAAAGGTGATCCAACACCACATTAATAAAAAAGTGTGTATCTGAAACAGGTGTTTCCATTATTTTGTTCAACCCCTTAAGTACACCTGGGTCCATTCAATGTATAGACAGTACATATCGTGATAGCATTGTGTTATACAGTTTATAATTTTTCTATGTGAATTAACCCTTAAAATGTATTTAAAAGTCGTACAAGTATGAAGAGCAATTTGCTTCTGTGAGTCTTTAATTGGCATACAGATATTAGAAAGAGGATGCAGCGTGTTGTTATCATAACGATTTATCATGCATATACAGCCATTTGTATGGAAATGAATTTTTTACTTGCACTTGTAATCATTCTTTTGTGATAACGGTCCGCAAATGAAGCCAATAAAGAAAATAATTGGTATTCAGTCGTGAAAAAATACAGATATTTTTATAGGTGAGAAACGACTTTAGAGATGACTGGATTTATGCAAGTCCTCAGCAGAAGTGAATGGTCAGCGTTCCCTTATCTTATGCTATATATAAATATATACAGGGTCACTAACCCTCTATAAATAATTCAGCTTGCAATGCCAACTATTATTATTGTATGAAACATAAAGATACGAAACATGGCGACTTCAGTAATTAACACCTCATCATCTATTGTTTTATGTTGGTGTTTGAAGGTTGTCACTTTTCCTTACCCGTCTGACGATCAAATATTCCGTTGGTTCTTAACCTCATAAACGTTATTCATGCATAAAATGGCGAACAAGTCATCACTATTTTACCTGATTAAATCACATCCGGCTTATTGCTGTTTAATAAAGTAAAGCGTTTGACTGTTTAAGGTGTCCTTAAGCTGGGTCTCCACCAACGGCAACATCCAACATGCAGTTGCAAACACGCACAAAAGCACTTTACACAAACACAGAAACAATGTAAATGATGCCGAGGTGTATCCACCAAAAGACAAAAAAGCGTGTTCACAGCTATCATAGGTCCAGATACAAAAAGTATTGAAAGGACATAACAATACTTTCGTTTTCTGGACGTTTTGATAGGCTGGACGTCAGCCGAGCCGACGGCTGAGCCAAGCAGTAGCAACTGTTTTGTTCCTTTTGTCCTTTGAGTCCAGAGCCTTAGTCGCCTTTGGGCCCTTAAACCGCAACCAACACCAACCACAACAACAAATGAGTCCAGAACCATGATTCTGAACGCAAAAACGCGTCATAAGTTTGCTGAAACATCAGCACAGAAACTTTTTTGCTGATTTGTTTCAGCAAAACTTGCTTCTGCTTCATGTTGGTGTTGGTGTTGGTGTACATTCATCCACTGGTGGCGACCTATTTATGCCAACAATCTGCTAAGTCTTTAATATTGTCCTTTACATAGAAATTCCAAGGAAATTATGACAATGTACATATATATACAATGACTAATCCTGGTTTTGATGAACATTATGCATATAGGTAATTATGCAGGCCCATACGCTTTTCATTGGGTAATTAAATATAATCTGTTTTGGTGCCCCGAGCCTTTGACATAAATTTTGTATTAAATTGAAAAGAAAACTAATTATTTGCTCATGAAAATGAGTTTAAATTATGAAGCATCCTTCATCTGTTTAAGCTTTTTCGTCTATACGACGAATTTTAGGTCATGGTGACTGTTAATTATTACAGACTTAAATGGGGTAATTTTTTTTAAAGCATAGCCACATTCACTTTAGATACGTATCATATTTTTAGTTATAAATTTATAAAAAATTGATGAAATCACGATGCCATTGTTTTGTTCATTTCATATGGTTGTATATCAAAATCGATACATGCAACATTGTAAACATTTCAAGGAACAAACTTTTTTCCCCAAATATCTTATTTCTTCGTATAAGTGATAGTGAAGTGCTACATCCAATCCAGATTAAGTATTACATCCACATTTAAGAATTTTTTATCATCCACGAATGATTAATAGATTTTTCGATAAGTAGCTGTTAGTGAACTCGTAGCACGACTTGTTTTATTTAGTAAAGGAATTGATGTAGGTTTTAAAAACTGGCAATTTTTGTTAGTTGATTTCCAATTCACGTGTCCCTTTGAATCTTTGGGGAAAACATGTTTCACGAGAAAATGAAGGTCTGTATATTGTTAGTGAAAATGTATGGAAGGGTAAGACCATCTTAAAGACAGGTGCGAATTCCCTAAGGCAAAAACAGTACGCCAGATACAACTTTACCATTTAGTGAAGGTATAGAATTTGAGCTTCTCTTTAAAAAAAAAAATGCTAAGATCGGATCTGAAAAAGTGAAATCCTGAAATGACCGGTGCATATGAGTTCTGACAGTACACTAAAAAGAAAGTTAATCAAAAGGGGAACGGTTAGCATTTTGATTACTAGCATTGTATTTAAAAATCATCTATAGCCAGTGTGTTTGGATGCCACCTTATATGAGATTGCATTTGGAAAATTGATAATTTTCAAGCTTGAAATATTTCACTAAGTCATCGCGAGTTTTAAACTAAAAAAAGTTGAACTCTTGAACAACTAAAATGTATGATTTTACACTCTTATATTCCCTTGATCAGTTGTATATACAGTGGAACCTCGCTTAACGAGCACCTCGCATAACGAGCAATATAAATTTTTTAAAAATGACTCGCTTAACGA
>JAUJYV010001673.1:0-16173 GCA_033995625.1 Ophyiulus pilosus
TCGCGATCCGTGTACGGCCCAATTCTTCCATCGATGTCTCACGACCCGTGTTGGGCCCGATCCTTCCATCGATGTCTTGCAACCAGCGTTGGACCCGATCCTTCCACCGATGTGTCGTGACCCGTGTTGGGCCCGATCCTACCATCGATGTCTTGCGACCCGTGTTCGGTCCGATCCTTCTACCGATGTTTCGCGACCAGCGTTGGGCCCGATCCTTCCACCGATGTCTCACGACCCGTGTTCGGCCCGATCCTTCCATCAACGTATCGCGACCCGTGTACGGCCCAATCCTTCCATCGATGTCTCACGACCAGCGTTGGGCCCGATCCTTACACTGATGTCTCGTGACCATGTTCGGCCCGATCCTTCCATCAACGTATTGCGACCCATGTTCGGGCCCAATCTTTCCACCTTCCATCGGCATATCGCGACCCGTGTTGGGCCCGATGTCTTGCAACCCGTCTTCGGCCCGATTCATCCATCGATGTCTCGCAACCCGTGTTCGGTTTGGCCCGATCCTTCCACCTATGTCTCGCGACCCGTGTTCGGCCCCGATCCTACCATCGATGTCTCGCAACCAGTCTTCGGCCTGATCCATCCACCGATGTTTCGCGACCCGTGTTGGGCCCGATCCATCCACCGATGTCTCGCGACCCGTGTACGTCCCGATCCTTCCATCGATGATCCCTTTTACTCTTTGGTGTCGTTTTTGGTCCTATTTCCCATTCCACGCTTTTTGCGCGCGGATGGATGTCTCAGCAAGAGCGTGTCTCCGTTGTCTGTCTGGATTTCTCCTGATGGCGATTTGCGCGGCTCCGGCTTCGAGGCTTCGTCTTTCGGATCGGGGCCGTTGAACCGATCCGACTAAAGAGTGAGAGTATAGTCTTTCTCTTACCGCTGAGCCTTCGTATATCTCGATCGCGTGTTTTCCCGCGTTAACCTCGTCTCAGCCGCTTAAAAGCCTTTTCCTCCTCCTCTTCCTCCTCCTCCTCCATCTTTTTCTCTTCTTAATCGATATCTGAAATTAAAATTAATCCGCGAGTGGGGATGGCGAAAGAGAGAAAGAGGCCCTTAAACTGGGACACTAATCGAAAGGCGGCGCTCCGATCCAGCGACTTCTTTTAATTAGGATTATGTCGAGCGGACGAACAAAATTCAGACGCGCCGGATAAACGGGTCTCGCGAGGGACCTCCTGCGAGTGCAATCTTAATACATGTAAGACACATGTGCACACACGTTTGATGTGCTAAGTAGGATGTGGGGCACTTTAACTGTCTGGTTGTGATTACGCTTCGCATTAGCGGAAGCCTCTCCTCTCGCGTATGTCTGTAATGCGTTACTGGGATGTGATCGGTACATGTAAGGAACATGTAAGACACATGTAAATCCATGTTGGACGTGTTAAGAAGGATGTGGGGCACTTTGAACGTGTTTTTGTATATTGAATTGCCCTTTAATAAGGTTTTTAATAATTGCCCCTTATAAGTAGGCTATCCCTGCATACACCTAAGTAAGCATGGTTTGCCTACTTACAAGGGGCAGAAAATGCCCTTTAACTAAAAAATCAGGCAAAATGGCCCTTGAAATTAGTTTTTAAAGATGTGTTTTTTGATTAATTGGTTCAGCTGGACAATAGGACCTTGTCTCATGTTCTCCAAAGTGGCCCCAATATCCAGAATGGCTTCGTTATTACCAAATCCCATTTCCAAAAGGACCAAGCCTCCCATGGGTCTCTATCACACGAATTTGTGCAATAAATCCATTTTGTGTGACACAAGAGGCCCTTAAGACCGTTCATTTGAGATGCCCTTCCGAATGGACCTGAGTGACCATATAGGCAATGTAGACAGTGGCCAAGACCGCAGACCTCCCTCAAAGGGACGCCGGTGCTTTGAAAAAACTCCATAGTGCAAGTGGGGCATTAGAAAGGACCTTTGCTCCTAGGCCCTAGCTTTCTGAAAAATCGTAATTACCAGTTATTCATAACTTCATTCAAAGGGGCGCCACTCGACTTCAAAGCGAGCGGTCCATATCCACTAAACTTTGAGCGGCAAAGATTGCAAGCGGGGCCCATGTCACTGGGGCTAAATTCTGTTAGGTTTTGCCTAGGACCTAATTATTAATTTTTTTCCTAGGGCACAATTATTAATATGTTCTTAAGGCCCAGTTATTAAGTTGTGCCTAGGGCGCCAAATAGCCGGACACCTGTTTACGAATAACACAATCAACGGTTTTTCCTGCCGATATGTGATCCGGTGCCCTCACACGGCGCCCCTTTAGGTCCTTGGGCGCCTCTGGCTCTCCTTTCCCATCTATCCATCTTAAAATGCTGTTATCGATTGTTTTGAGCGCCCTCTCGTGTCATCTTCCTCTCATCCTCCTTTTTTTTCTTACGTACCGAGAGGAGGCATAATAATTCCCATTTGTTTTTGATGGCCCTTTTTTTTCTCCTTTTCCCCCTTTTTTCTCCTTTATCCCCCCCTTTTTTTCCGTTCTCGTTTGTATTTTATCGAGTGATAATCAGGGCGATGATGTTGATGAAGAAATAGATTAAAGGGAAACGGATCGTTCGAGAGGATCCATTACCGAGACCGAGGCTTAGGGAAGACTCTTGCTCCTCACGCGAGGATGCTCGCCTACGGGTGATCCGAGACACCCGTAGCACCGTGCCGCGTAACTTTAGGAGAGAAGGACCCACACTCGGTTGTTCGCAATGTATCCGAAAGATACGCGACAAAAACAAAAACCATTCGAATAACTAAAGGGCTCTTTGAGGATGCTCTCCTACGGGTGATCCGAGACACTCGCAGCACCGTGCCGCTGAAGATCCCTGGGTGTGCTGCGCAACTTTAGGGGGAAAGGGCCCACACTCCGTTGTTTGCAACGTATCCGAGAGATACGCGACAAAAAAACCAATCGGATAACTAAAGGGCATTTTTAGGATGCTCTCCTACGGGTGATCCGAGACACTCGCAGCACCGTGCCGCTGAAGATCCCCGGGTGTGCCGCGCAACTTTAGGGGGAAAGGGCCCACACTCCGTTGTTCGCAACGTATCCGAGAGATACACGACAAAAACTCCATTCGAATGACTAAAGGGCACTTTGAGGATGCTCTTCTACGGGTGATCCGAGACACTCGCAGCACCGTGCCGCTGAAGATCCCCGGGTTTGCCGCGCAACTTTAAAGGGTAAAGGGCCCACTCTCCGCTGTTCGCAATGTATCCGAGGGATACTCGACAAAAAACCCAATCGGATATTTAAAGGGCATTTTGAGGATGGTCTTCTACGGGTGATCCGAGACACTCGTAGCACCGTGCCGCCGAGGATTCCCGGGTGTGCCGTGCAACTTTAAAGGGTAAAGGGCCCACACTCGGTTGCTCCCAATGTATCCGAGAGATATTGCGACAAAAAACCATTCGAAAGGGCACTTTGAGGATGCTCTCCTACGGGTGATCCGAGACACCCGTAGCACCGTGCCTCCGAGGATCCCCGGTATTATTTTTACAAACACTGGATTAGCCAGAGTCACAAAACCGCAACGGCTAGGAGGAGGAGGAGGTGGTTCAACCGCAGATCTACAAACACCTGGCAAGATTAAGAAAACGACCATTGTCCACGCGTGCAGAAAGCCGTTGTCCTTTTTCGGGTTACGTGAATTATTTAAGGCTCCGAACATCCGAAGAAATATTGGGCGGTGTCGGAACCCTCCGGAGCTTTTCTCGCATTCTCCACGCATCTTCTTCCCGTTACTTCCGCGAGTATTTTTTTCCCCCATCCTTTTCGGCTTCGGCTACATTTTCATTTCGATCGTGAGCTGGAAACGACGCTTTCATCGGAAGCAATTAGGTTGAGGCCATATTATATTCAGAAAATGAACGTCGTGAACGAGATGCTCTCTCGTACAGCCGATATGCGAGGGGTTCGCTACGGAGTACAGGATGTCCGTCGCGACTACACGCTTCTTCCTGTCCCACTTATTCAGGTTTTCCCCCTCTCACCATTTCAGAAATACGGTGCTTTCATACGTGATATTCATTACAAAATTAGGGCTGCCCCTGTTAAATAGCTGCTCTTCTATGCACTCGAGTAAGCATGGTTTGCCAACATTCAGGGATATTAGCTGCCCCTGTAAGCAGGCAAACCAAGTTGACTCCGGTGTGCACAGGGATTGCTTTCTTACAAGGGGCAGCCAGCCAGTTTTTTTTAGCTAGGGGCCACTAGCAGCCCTTTGTATATGGGCATACAAAGTTAAATTGGGTGTATACAGGGATGGACTTCCTCCAAGGGACAGCCAACTAGTTTACTTGGCTAAAGGGCATTTTGTGCTCTTACAAGGGACATTTTGTGCTCTTACAAGGGGCATTTTAGGCTCTTGTAAGGTGAAGCCAGCCAGTTTTTTTTTTAGCTAAGGGCCATTATCAGCCCTTTGTATATGGGCATACAAAGTTAACTTGGGTGTATACAGGGATTACAGGGTATACAGGGACTTCCTCCAAGGGGCAGTTTAGTAGGTTTTCACTAGCCAATGGGCATTTCTGCCCCTTGTATTTGGGGAAAAAGTATAACTCAGGTGTATTCAGAGATAGCTGTCTTATAAGGGGCATCTACCTGGTTTTTTTTGTAGCTAAGGACCATTAGATGCCCCTAGTGGGCTGGCCATCCACGTTAACTTAGGTGTATTCAGAGATAGCTATCTTACAAGGGGCATCTACCAGTTTTGTTGTAGCTAAGGACCATTAGATGCCCCTTGTGGGCTGGTAATACATGTTAACTCAGGTGTATGCAGGGATAGACTTCTTACAAGGGGAAGCCAACTATTTTTGTAGCTAAGGGCCATTAGCTGCCCCTTGAACGTGGGCAATCCATGTTAACTCAGGTGTATTCAAAGATAGCTATCTTACAAGGGGCATCTACCAGTTTTTTTGTTGCTAAGGTCCATTAGATGCCCCTTGAACGTGGGCAATCCATGTTAACTTAGGTGTATGCAGGGATAGACTTTTTACAAGGGGCAGCCAACTATTTTTGTAGCTAAGGGCTATTAGATGCCCCTTGTATGCGAGCAATCCATGTTAACTCAGGTGTGTGCAGGGATAGACTTTTTCAAGGGGCAGCCAACTATTTTTGTAGCTAAGGGCCATTTAGTTGCCCCATGTGGGCTGGCAATCCATGTTAACTCAGGTGTATGCAGGGATAGACTTCTTACAAGGGGCAGCCAACTATTTTAGTAGCTAAGGGCCATTAGCTGCCCCTTGAACGTTGGCAAACCATGTTAACTCATGTGTATGCAGGGATAGACTTTTTCAAGGGGCAGCCAACTATCTTTGTAGCTAAGGGCCATTAGATGCCCCTTGAACGTGGGCAATCCATGTTAACTCAGGTGTATGCAGGGATAGACTCCTTACAAGGGGCAGCCAACTATTTTTGTAGCTAAGGGCCATTAGCTGCCCCATGTATGCGAGCGATCCATGTTAACTCAGGTGTATGAAGGGATAGACTTTTTACAAGGGGCAGCCAACCAATTTTTGTATCTAAAGGGCATATTCAGCCCCTAGTATGTGGGAACACAACGTATGTATGGTTAAGTAGTTTAATAAGGGGTATTAACCAAAGGTATTAGCGAGGGGCCCATTTAAAGCCCATTTAGTCGGTTACAGCAAAAGAGTAAATGTGTGCGTACGATAAAGGACCATTTGCAAGACGAAGAAAAAAAAACTAGGTGAAAAAAGCGTTAATTACATTTGCTTTTTTATAAGGCTTTTCCTTAACACCAATTCGGTGTTTTGTGAACGTCATTCGCGTGAATCGATGCCTTTTCAGATATAATCGCTGAGAAAAACAAGGATTTTCCATTACATTTTTCAGCCTCACTTTTGACAAATGAGGCAAAAATCTCTTTAAGAATCTTGGAATATACACATTTGGCCCTTTCTACTCGGTGCCCTTTGCTCACTCATCAGCAGCGGGTTCCCGCAACGTAAAAACCGCATTGCCTATCCGAGAATATGGGCACGGGGTTGGGGAGTGCGGTAATAGGACCGATGGTCTATTTGAATCATGAGATCATTTACGACATGGGACCTCGTGACATAGTTGTGCACAAAAGGACACATTGGTCCACCGGCAAAGGGCCCAGCAAATGCCGCAGAGGGACCGTGTACGTTTGGACCTTAACTGTTCAAATGTAGCCACGTATGGACCCAATATTACCTATGATATACCATATACAGCTTTGTACGTGTCACATAAGGGCCCATAGCTTCAATATTTTTACAATCGCTACTTGCAGAGTGGCACACGCTTGCTTATTGGCCCATTGCTGGACTTTCGCTATAGATCACGCGTAAAACCGGAGAATATGGACACGGGAATGAGGGGTGACTAGCAGGTCCAATGGTCTATTTGAATCATGGGATCATTAGCAACATGGGACCTCGTGGCATAGCTGTGCATATAAGGACACATTGGTGCACCGGCAAAGGGCCCAGCAAATGCCGCAGAGGGACCGTGTACGTTTGGACCTTAACTGTTCAAATGTAGCCACGTATGGACCCAATATTACCTATAATTTATCATATATAGCTTTGTACGTATCACATAAGGGCCCATAGCCTCAATATTTTTACAATCGCTACTCGCAGAGTGGCACGCGCTTGCTTATTGCTTATTTTGCTAGATCAGGCATAAAACCGGGGAAGATGGACACGGGGATGGGGAGAGCGGTAGTAGGACCGATGGTCTATTTTAATCATGGGATCATTAACAACATGGGACCTCGTGGCATACTTGTGCACAAAAGGACACATTGGTCCACCGACAAAGGGCCCAGCAAATGCCGCAGAGGGACCGTGTACGTTTGGACCTTAACTGTTCAAATCTAGCCATGTATAGACCCCATTTTGCCTATGATAGATCATATACAGCTTTGTACGTGTCACATAAGGGTCCATAGCCTCAATATTTTTACAATCGCTACTCGCAGAGTGGCACACGATTGCTTATTGGCCCATTGCTGGACTTTCGCTAGATCAGGCATAAAACTGGGGAAGATGGACACGGGAATGGGGAGAGCGGTAGTAGGACCGGTGGTCTATTTGAATCATTAGATCATTAATAACATGGGTCCTCGTGCACATAAGGACACAATGGTGCACCGGCAAGGGTCCCAGCGAATGCCGTGGGAGCACGGAGGGACGGTGTATGTTTGGACCTTATATAGCCTTATGTAGCCATGTATGGACCCAATTTTACCTATGATAGATCATACACAGCCTTGTACGTATCACATAAGGGCCCATAACCTCAATATTTTCACAATCGCTACTCGCAGAGAGGCACGCGCTTGCTTATTGGCCCATTGCTGGGCTTTCGCTATAGATCACGTGTAAAACCGGAGAAGATGGACATGGGGGTGGGGAGAGCGGTAGTAGGACCGATGGTCTAATTGAATCATGAGATCATTAACAACATGGGTCCTCGTGCCTATAAAGACACATTGGTTCACTGGCAAGGGTCCCAGCGAATGCCGCAGGAGCGCAGAGGGACCATGTATGTATGGACCTTATATAGCCATGTATAGACCGCATTTTGCCTATGATAGACCATGTATAGCCTTGTACGTGTCACATAAGGACCCATAGCCTCAATATTTTTACAATCGCTACTCGCAGAGAGGCACACGATTGCTTATTGGCCCATTGCTGGGCTTTCGCTAGATCAGGCGTAAAACCGGGGAAGATGGACACGGGGATGGAAAGAGCGGTAGTAGGACCGATGGTCTATTTGAATCATGTGATCATTAACAACATGGGACCTCGTGGCATATTTGCGCATTTAAGGACACATTGATGCACCGGCAAGGGTCCCAGCAAATGCCGCGGGAGTGCAGAGGGACCGCGTATGTATGGACCTTATATAGCCTAAGACTGTCAAATCTAGCCATGTATGGACCCCATTTGCCTATGATAGGTCATATATGGACCCATAGCCTCAATATTTTTACAATCGCCACTCGCAGAGAGGCACACGATTGCTCATTGGCCCATTTCTGGGCTTTCGCTAGATCAGTCGTAAAACGTTAATTTCAACCTAAACCTATGTCAAAACAACTCCAAAATGAAATTTACTATCATTATTAGCATTAATTGAATCGTAAATTAAGTAATAGGCTTAATAAAAACAAACCTTAAACTCGTGAATTTCTGATTCCCAAATTCGGATCTTAGAACGCAGAAATCTCGAATCTCCAGCCAAATTCTTCGACTTTAACACTCCCTTTCAATTTATTAACTTAGTTATCGACCGAAACAAGAAAATTTCGCCAAAAAACCCGACTTTTTTAACCCAAAAACACGAAAATTAGACGAAAAACGAAGCTGAACTGACGAACTGACATTCAAAATGGCGACCTTCTTTGTTCTGTTTTTTTCTTCGAACGTCACGTGCCCGGAGCGTCTGTTCTACTGAGGTCATGCTCGCAGCGACACCTGACGGGAAAATCAGTTAACATGGCGTCCCCTTCGTAACATTCACATTTATTTGAATAACTTCATCCAGTTTGCATGAATTGTTTTGAATTTTTTAACTAAAATTTGTTATTAAGATTAGCACACATTTAAATCATACATTCTTTAAAATAGTTAGTTTGTAGCCATGGACGAGCAGATCCACGTTTACTAATTCATGATCATGCTCGCAGCGCCACCATATTGGAAACAAGCTCAACTAACTGCAGAGTGGCACACTGGTGCTTATTGGCCCATTTTAGGGCACTCTGGTGGAAAGGATCTATCTGTCATTTGTGTGATTTTAATTAGTTTTAGTTTTAAGTCGTTTTTGGCTAATAAATCAACTTAAAACTAAAACAAAGTTCAAGATAAAGACAATATTGTTTCTGTAACAGTTTGTTTTGGTTTTAAGTTGTTTTTGGCAAATAAAACAACTTAAAACCAAAACGAAAGATGAAGACATAATTTTGTTTGTGAAACATAGTTTGTTTTAGTTTTAAGTCGGTTTTGGCAAATAACAAATTTAAAACTAAAACAAAGTTCAAGATGAAGACATTATTTTGTTTCTGAAACATAGTTTGTTTGGTTTTAAGTTGATTTTGGCTAATAAAACAACTTAAAACCAAAACAAAATTCAAGATGAAGATATAATGTTTCTGAAACATAGTTTTTTTAGTTTTAAGTCGGTTTTGGCAAATAACAAATTTAAAACTAAAACAAAGTTCAAGATAAAGACAATATTGTTTCTGTAACAGTTTGTTTTGGTTTTAAGTTGTTTTTGGCAAATAAAACAACTTAAAACCAAAACGAAACCCAAAATCTAGACATTATTTTGTTTCTGAAACATAGTTTGTTATAGTTTTAAGTCGTTTTTGACAAATAAAACAACTTAAAACCAAAACAAAATTCAAGATGAAGATATAATGTTTCTGAAACATAGTTTTTTTAGTTTTAAGTTGTTTTAGGCAAACAAAACATATTTAAACTAAAACAAAACCCAAGATGAAGACTTAATTTTGTTTCTGAAACATAGTTTGTTTTAGTTTTAAGTCGTTTTTGACAAATAAAACAACTTAAAACCAAAACAAAGTTCAAGATGAAGACAATGTTTCTGTAACAGTTGGTTTTGGTTTTAAGTTGTTTTTAGCAAATAAAACAACTTAAGCACAAACAAAATTCAAGATGAAGACATAATTTTGTTTCTAAAACATAGTTTATTATACTTTTAAATCGTTTTTGACAAATAAAACAACTTAAAACCAAAACAGAGTTCAAGATGAAGACAATGTTTCTGAAACATAGTTTTTTTGGTTTTAAGTTGTTTTAGGCAAACAAAACATCTTTAAACTAAAACAAAATCTAGGATGTAGACAATTTTGTTTCTGAAACAGTTTGATATAGTCTTAAGTTATTTTTGGCTAGTTTTATTTGCCAAAAACAACTTAAAACTAAAACAAACTTCAAGATGCTTCCAGTCTGGAACACAGTCTGTTCCAGTTGTTTTTGGCAAACAAAACAACTTAAAACTAAAACAAAATCAAAGATGTAGACAATTTTGTCTCTGAAACATAGTTTGTTATAGTTTTAAGTCGGTTTTGGCAAATAAAACAACTCAACCCAAAACAAAGTTCAAGATGAAGACATAATGTTTCTGAAACATAGTTTGTTTTAGTTTTAAGTTGATTTTGGCAAATAAAACAACTTAAGCACAAACAAAATCAAAGATGAAGACTTATGAAACACGTTTTATTTGCCAAAATCAACTTAAAACCAAAACAAGCTAACTTAAAACTAACAAATTTCAAGATGAAGACATAATTTTGATTTTGAAACACAGTTTCTTAAACACACTTCCCAAAAACAACTTAAAACCATAACAAACTTCAAGGTGCTTCCAGTCTAGAACACAGTCTGTTCAGATGTTTTTGGCAAACAAAACAACTTAAACCTAAAACAAAATTCAAGTTAGGCATAATTTTGTTTCTGAAACACAGTTTGATATAGTCTTAAGTTGTTTTTGGTCAGTTTTATTTGCCAAAAACATCTTAAAACTAAAACAAACTTCAAGATGTTTGCAGTCTGGAACACAGTCTATTTCAGTTGTTTTTGGCAAACAAAACAACTTAAAACTAAAACAAAATTCAAGATGAAGACATAATTTTGTTTCTGAAACACAGTTTGATGTATAGTCTCAAGTTGATTTTGGTCAGCTTTACTTGCCAAAAACATTTTAAAACTAAAACAAAATTCCAGATGTTTGCAGTTTGTAACACAGTCTGTTCCAGTTGATTTAGGCAAACAAAACAACTTAAAACTAAAAATTCAAGATGAAGACATTATTTTCAGTCTGGAACAGATTTGATATAGTCTTAAGTTGATTTTGGTCAGTTTTATTTGCCAAAAACAACTTAAAATTCCAGATGTTTAGTCTGTTTGAGTCGTTTTTATAACAAAATTGAGGATGTAGCCATAGTTTCGAATGTGTCGAGCAGCGCCACCACCCGGTCGCAGTTTTCAAAGCTCGTCCCCCCCGTCGCATTTGCATAATTTCATCCTATTTTTATGAATCGTTTTAAATTTGATATAGGAGTGATTCGTGCGTGGCTCCAAATCGGAAGCTGGCGTCTTGAAATTCCCCCTCTGAGGTAACTGCGTCTATTTCACCATTTTCAGCTTTACACACACGACAACAAGAGATTCGGAGGGTTAGGCCTATATAAAATGGCACAAAAACTCATTTCTTTTTAACGCGGACGGATTCACGTTTATAAATTGCCAAAATCCTGTCTTTTCTCCCTCTCATTTTCTCCAAATCTCAGCTTTTTCACACCCCCGCACGACCGTAGGCGCGAAAAAAGGCGAAAAGGCTTAAAAAGGCTTAACTATGAAATCGGCCTATATCTTCGATTCCAAAGCCGATGGACCTCGTTTGACCCCGCCAAACGGCTGCTGTATGCTCCAATATCGTATTTGTCCCCTCCTTATCCTCCTCCTCCTCTTCGAAGATGAATATTTTGTCGCAATAAGAAACCCCCTCTTTTTTTTACTGCCCTTTTCTTCCTTCCTTCCTCCCTTCCAGCCATGAATGTTACACGTCTTCCCTCAACACACACGCGTTTATTTCCCCCCTTCTTACCATAAATACATATTTTATGCATTTTCTCCAATTGTGTTTGCTTCGAGGGACAAATTCGAGTTGAAAACTACGAATTATGACGAGGATAGGCGTCGAGAGTACAGGGTGAACCCGAGGGGGACGTCCATCAACTCGTGCACATCAGCGAGGAAATGACAGCATTTATGGACGACCCCAATAGGGCTATTAACGCCACGGATGAAGGTCTTTATGGACCGTTCTTGCGGGTTAATCCATGTCCAAGAAGGACGCTCCTCAGATGTTAATAATATTAGTCGCAGGGTGGCACACCAGGGCTTATTGGTCACATTTGAGTCCTTCTGTTTCTAAGGAATAAAAACTGCATGTATTGCTAAACGCAGAGTGACACATGAACACTTACTGGCAATATTGGAGTACCTAAGTACCGAAGAATATCTATAATATTACTCGCAGGGTGGCACATGTGCGCTTATTGGTCACATTTGAGTCCCGCTGTTTTTAAGGAATAAAAACTGCATGCATTGCTAAATGCAGAGTGACACATGGATGCTCATTGGCAATATTTGAGCACCTCATGGGAGGAACTTGTAGAAAATGCCCTTTCACCACTAAGACTTTACGTGCCACCAACGGCCCTAAGGCGCTTCCTTGGGTCCCACGTGTCGTTTAAGTCCTTTTCCTAAACACGATACAGTTAAGGTGTATCCCTCCGCCATCGGAATCGGACCTACCATACGTGTGGAGGAACTTCTAGAACATGCCCTTTCACCACTAAGATTTCAAGTGTCACTGACGGCCCCAAGGCGTTTCCTTGGGTCCCACATGTTGTTTAGGTCCTTTTCCTAAACACGATACAGTTAGGGTGTATCCCTCCGCCTTCAGTATCGGAATCGGACCTGCTTTACGTGCGGAGGAACTTGTAGAACATGTCCTTTCACCACTAAGGTTTCTAAGTGCCACCAACGGCCCTAAGGTGTTTCCTTGGGTCCCACATGTCGTTTAAGTCCTTTCCCTAAACACGATACAGTTAAGGTGTATCCTTCCGCCTTTGGAATCGGACCTACTTTACATGCGGAGGAACTTCTAGAACATTCTCTAAGGTTTCTAAGTGCCACCAACGGCCCTAAGGCGTTTCCTTGGGTCCTATGTGTCGTTTAAGAGTTTTTTGTTAACACGATACAGTTAAGGTGTATCCCTCCGCCATCGGAATTGGACCTACTTTATGTGTGGAGGAACTTCTAGAACATGCCCTTTCACCACTAAGATTTCAAGTGCCACCAACGGCCCTAAGGCATTTCCTTGGGTCCCACATGTCGTTTAAGTCCTTTTCCTAAACACGATACAGTTAGAGTGTATTCCTCCACCATCGGAATCGGACCTACTTTACGTGCGGAGGAACTTGTAGAACATGTCCTTTCACCACTAAGGTTTTTAAGTGCCACTGACGGCCCTAAGGCGCTTCCTTGGGTCCCGGATGTCGTTTCAAACTTCCTCCTAAACATCCCCAGGACTAGTCTAGACAGTGTGGTGAACTGGCTTCTGGCCTTTTCACCTCCTCCGCCATGATACAGTTCGATTGTATTCCTCCGCGTTTCTCCCTGAGGCGAACAATATTTAATGTGACAAGAAAAACATTTATTGAATAATGGCATTTCTGCTCCACTCACCTCGTATCAAAATCCAAAAACCTCCCACAGACAAAAAAAACAAACATGGCGGATGAATACAAGAACACGAGAGGGCAGGGTGACAGCGCCCTCTGGTTGACAGCGACACGCAAATGGAAAGTATTGATCCGTCTTTTCACCAGGGGAATAAATGGCAATATTTAAGAAAGGCTTACTTAAGCCTTTTCCAAACAATAAGATTTCTAACACATTTTCCATCAATCACAGAGTGATGGGGCGACACATGGTCATTCCAAGAGTGAAGACTGAAGCTAGCTTTCTGATGTTGTCCACACGTGCTCATTCCAGGGTTGAAGCCAATTCTGGAGTGATAGTAGTTATGGGAGCTGCATAGGCCTTTTTCCAAACTAAATTAGATTCACTGTGTTCCACTCAATCAATCATGGAGTGATGAAGTGACACATGGTCATTCCAAAAGTGAAGTCTGAAACTAGCTTTCTGACGCTGTCCACACGTGATCATTCCAGGAGTGAAGCCAATTATGGAGTGATAGTAGTTATGGGAGCTAAATAAGCCTTTTCCAAACTAGATTTCTCCATTTTCATTCCATTTCAGATCATACCATTTTCCATCAATCATGGAGTGATGGAGCGACACGTTGTCATTCCAAGAGTGAAGTCTAAAACTAGCTTTCTAATGCTGTCCACGCGTGATCATTCTAGGATTGAAGCCAATTACAGAGTGATAGTAGTTATGGGAGCTGCATAAGCCTTTTTCCAAACAATTAGATTCACTGTGTTCCACTCAATCAATCATGGAGTGATGAAGTGACACATGGTCATTCCAAGAGTGAAGTCTGAAACTAGCTTTCTGATGTTGTCCATGCATGATCATTCCAGGAGTGAAGCCAATCATGGATTGATAGTAGTTATGGGAGCTGCATAAGCCTTTTCCAAACTACATGTCTAATACATTTTCCATCAATCATGGAGTGATGGAGCGACATTGCGACACATGATCATTCTAAGAGTGAAGTCTGAAACTAGCTTTCTAATACTGTCCATGCGTGATCATTCCAGGAGTGAAGCCAATTATGGAGTGATAGTAATTATGGGAGCTGCATAAGACTTTTCCAAACAAGATTTCTAATACATTTTACATCAATCATGGAGAGATGGAGAGACACATGGTCATTCCAAGAGTGAAGCCTGAAACTAGCTTTCTGATGCTCTCCACACGTGATCATTCCAGGAGTGAAGCCAATTATGGAGTGATAGTAGTTATCGAACCTACATAAGCCTTTTCCAAACTAAATTAGATTTACTGTGTTTCACTCAATCAATCATGGAGTGATGAAGTAACACATGGTCATTCCAAGAGTGAAGTCTGAAACTAGCTTTCTCATGCTGTCCATTCATGATCATTCCAGGAGTGAAGTCAATTATGGAGTGATAGTAGTTATCGAACCTACATAAGCCTTTTCCAAACTAATTTCAATTACATTTTCCATCAATCATGAAGTGATGGAGTAATACAGTGACTCTAAACAGTGCCTTTCTAATGCTGTCTGCGCATGATCAATTCTCACTCATCATTCCAGGATTGAAGTCAATTATGGAGTGATTATACATGTTTATGGGGGCTTAGGATTTATTGTCGGAGTGGCACACGGTCATTTCAAGACTGGTGTGCCATCTACACATGATCAACTTAGGCTCATCATTTCAGGACTGAAGACAATCCTTGAGTGATGGTCCAATGCAAACATCTCCCATTGTATAACTTTATGGCAGTAAAAGGATTTTCCCTAGGGCTAAGTGCCCCAAACGACCTTGGAGGCACTTGAGAACCTGTTTTTTCAGGAAGTGGGTGCGGTGTGCAAACAAGTAACATCAATATCAACCTGATGTGTGTTACCCAGATGGTCCATTCCTGGAGTGGGGCACAGAGAGAGCAGTTGGAAAGACTGAGCATGGGTCTGTTTGTCAGGTTCAACCAGCCGACTCGCGATTGAAGGGCCCCCTATGTAGCGGCCCCTGACGGCGAAACGATAATGAGTCTAATGAGAAGGAGGAATTAATTAAGACAACTCGTTTTGCCCTTCTCCTCCTCCTCCTCCTCATCTTCTTCATCCTTTTCCTCTTCCTCTTGGCCCTTTGGGACACCCGCATCTTCCACCAGGGCGGCGCTGGGTCTTTTTATTCGCTTGTCAGGAGTAATTTGCGTAAAGACAACGGCGCTTCGGGAGAAACACGATCATTTGCATATGACGAACGGAAGCCAGATATGGTAATAAGACGGGAAATGCGAGATGACAAAAGGGCCACCGAGGGATGCTTAGAAGGGAGCTGACAAGGAGGACCAACATGGCTGACTGGCCATGCCCTTCTCCTCTTATCTGAACAGGTGAAGAAGTACCAAAATGGCTGACTGTCTACGCCTTCATCTTTGTATCCGATCACTGCGATTGGGCATAGTAACACCAAGATGGCTGACCGGCCATGCCCTTATCCTTGTATCTGATTACTGCGTCGGGAATAGTGGCACCAAGATGACTGACCGGCCATGCCCTTATCCTTGTATCCGATCACTGCGATCGGGAATAGTAACACCAAGATGGCTGACCGGCCATGCCCTTATCCTTGTATCCGATCACTGCGATCAAGTGTAGTAGTACCAAGATGGTCAACTGACCACACTTTCATCCTCTTATCCGATCAGGTGTAGTAGTACCACGATGGCTAAATGCCCATGCCCTTATCTTCTTATCCAATCTGGTGCATCAGTACCAAGATGGCTGACCGGTCATACCCTTATCCTTTTATCCGATCGATACGATCAGTTTTAGTAGTACCAAGATGGTCAACTGACCACACTTTCATCCTCTTATCCGATCAGGTGTAGTAGTACCACGATGGCTAA